>JAJHZJ010000645.1:600000-832920 GCA_023548195.1 Bettongia penicillata ogilbyi
TCCATGTGACTCAGGCTTCCACGTTACTTAGGCAGGTCACATGGGCCTATTTAATGGGTCTATTTTTTCTGAAACAATCTACACTCATAATTTCTTAGAGCACAGTAGTTTCTATCATATGTATAAACTACAATTTATTCAGGCATTCCCCAATTAATGGGACAATATACACATAAGTACTTTTTGATTTTCTTTTATCTCTTTAGGCTACAAACCTAGTAGTGGTATTGCTGGATCAAATGGTATGCACGGTTTGATATGTCTTTAGGCATAGTGCCAAATTGCTCTCTAAAATTGTTGGACCAGTTTATAGTAGTTCATTAGATTCCCAGTGTTTCCACTTCCTTTGAGCATTATTCATTTTCCTTTTCTGTCATGTTAGCTGAACTGAAAGATGTGAGGTGGTGTTGTAGAGTTGTCTTAATTTGCATTTCTCTAATCAGTACTAGTTCAGAATAGTTTTTTCATCGATAGCTTTGATTTCTACTTCTGAAAACTGCCTGTTCATATCCTTTGACAGCTTATCCATTGGGGAATGACTCTTATTTATATACATTTGGCTCAGTTCCCTGTATATTCAAGAAATGAGGAAATTGTCAGAGAAATTTATAAAAAATTTTCTGTTTCCTGATTTTATTTTAATTTTGACTTTATTAATTTGTGCAAAAACTTTTCAATTAAATGTAATTAAAATTATCCATTTTACTTCCTGTAACTCTATTTCTTTTTTTGGTCATAAATTCTTCCCCATTACAGATAATGTTTGCATTTGGTTTTAGATAGATCCTACTTATGATTTTAAGAAGTTTTATTGATTCCTCAACTTTCTAATGTTTTAATAATAGTGGATGTTGTATTTTGTCAAAAGCTTTTTTCTGCATCTGTTGATATAATTATATGATTTTTGTTGTTTTCTGCTATTGATATGGTCCCGTATGTTTATAGTTCTCCTAATATTTAACCAATCCTGGATTCTTGGTATAAATCCTACTTGGTCATAGTTATAATTTTGTGATATATTGATTTAATCTTCTTGCCTGAATTTTATTTAAAAGTAAATTTTTCCATAGTTCTTTTCCTTTTTTTTTCCTTTGTTTTACCTGGTTTTGGTGTCAGCAACATAGTTGTGTGATAAAAGAAATTTGGTATGGCTCTTTACCTCTTTTTTCAAATAGTTTATTTAGTTTGGCAATTAATTGTTCCTTAAATATTTGGTAGAATTCACTTGTAAATCCATTTGTTTCTTGGAGATTTTTTCTTAGGGAGCCCATTGATGGTTTGTTCAATTTCTTGTGATAGAATTATTTAAGTATTCCACTTAATCTGTTAATCTGAGCAATTCATATTTTTGTAAGCATTCATCCATTTCACTAAGACTGTCAGTTTTATTTCCATGTAATCAAGCAAAATAACCTCTAGTAACTGCTTTAATTTCGTCTTCATTGCTGGTGCATTCATCCTTTTCATTTTAATACTAATAATTTGCTTTTCTTCCTTTCTTTTTATAAATCAAATTAACTAATGGTTTATTTCTTTTAGTCTCTTTTTTCATGAAACCATTGCCTTGCTTTATTTATTAGTTCAAGAATATTTTTTATTATCAATTTTATTAATCTCTTTTGATTTTCAGGACTTCGACTTTGGTGTTTACTTGAGATTTTTAATTTTTTTTAGCTGTGTGCCCAATTCATCTACCTATTCTTTCTCTCTTTTATAGATGTACACATTTAGAGATAAAAACATTTTCCTTCAGTACTGCACAAATTTTGGAATGTTGTCTCATTTTTGTTATTCTCCTTCATGAAATTATTGATTATTTCTATGGTTTATTCTTTGACCTCCTCATTCTTCAGGATTGGATTATTTAGTTTCCAATTGGCTTTTAATCTGTGCTTCTGTGACATTTTATTAAAAGTAATTTTTACTGCATTAATGTCTGAAAAGAGTACATTTACTATTTCTGTATTTCTGCATTTGCTTATGAGGTTTTATGCTCTTTTGTGAAGGGACCCTGTATAGCTGAGAAAAAAAGTATACCTTCTCTTTCTATTCAGTTTTCTCTAGGGGTCTATCATATCTAAATTTTCTAAGATTTCATTCATTTTTTAACTTTTTTTTGTATCTTTTGTGGTTAAATATATCTAGCTCTCAAAGAGGAAAGTTGCATTCCTCCACTAGTATAATTTAGTCTCTAGTTCCTCCTGGATTTCATTTAACTTTTCCTTTAAGAATATGTTTGCTATTCTACTTAGTGCATGGATATTTTGTCTTGATATTACTTCATTTTTTATGTTGCTTTTAAGCAAGATGTAGCTTCTCAGCTTGTCCCTTTTAATTAGGTCTATTTTTGCTTATGTTTTCTCTAAGATCTTGGTTGTTATCCCTGCCTTTTTTTTTTTACTTCAGTTGAAGCATAATTGATTTTATTCTGGATCATTATTTTAACTCTGTGTGTGTTTCCCTCTTTCAAATGTGTTTCTTATAAACAACATATTGTTAGAGTCTGATTTCTAATCCAATCTTCTATCTACTTCTGTTCTATGGATAAGTTCATTTCATTCACATCCACATTTATGATTACTAATTGTACATTTCTCCTATCCTATTTTCTTCTGTTTTCCTTCTTTTTTGCTCTTTCATATTTTGTCCTTTGTTCAAAATCTGTTTTGCTCATGACCACTGCCATCTTTTAACTGCCCTCCCTTTTATCATCCTTCTTTTTCCAATCCCCTTACTATCCTATTTTCCTGTTGAGTAACATATTTATACCTAATTAAGTATGCATGTCTTTGAACCAATTTAGAGGAGAGTAAGGTTTATACATAGCTCCCCCACCCACCCATTTTCCTGTCCACTATAAAAGCTCTACCTTGCACATCTTTTTTAATGCAAGGTAATTTCCCCTATTATTCATCTCCCTTCCCCTTTCTACCAGGGCATCTCTGTTTCTTGCTTATCCCTTTTCTCTTACATCACCCCAACATAATTGGCACCTTCCTGTACCTTCTGCATAGAATCCTTCTAACTGTGCTAATAATGATGAAGTTCTAAGAGGTTGCATCATCATTTTCCCATACAGCAATGTGAACAGTTTAATCTTAATAAATTCTCATGATTTGTCTTTAATGTTTTTGCTTTTTATGCTTCTCATGAGTCTTGTATTTGAAAGTCAACTTTTCTATTCAACTCTGGTCTTTTCTTCAGGAATTCTTGAAAGTCCTCTATTTCATTAAATATACATTTTTCTCTTGGAGGATTATGCTCAGTTTTGCTAGATTATTCTTGGTTGTAATCCTACATGTCTTCCTTCCAGAATATCATTTTCCAAGCCCTCTGCTCTTATAGCTGCTAAATCTTATATGACCTTGATAGTGGCTTCACAATATTTGAAACGTTTCTTTCTGGTGGCTTGAAAAAAATTTGTCTTTGACCTAGAAGTTCTAGAATTTGTCCATAATAGTTTTCATTTGGGGAACTGTTTCAGGTAGTGATGGTTGGATTCTTCAAATTTCTATTTTACCTTCTGATTCTAGGATATTGGAACAGTTTTCCTTGTCTTGAAATATGGTATCTAGACTTTTTCTTTGATCATGATTTTTAATTTATCCAATAATTCTTAAATTATCTCTCCTCGATCTATTTTTCATGCTAGTTGTCTTTCCAAGGAGAGAGGTCACAGTTTCTTCAATTTTTCATTATTTTGATTCTCTTTTGTTATTTCTTGATGTGGGATGGAGTCATTAACTTCCACTCGCTTAATTCTAATTTTTAAAGAATTATTTCCTTCAGTGAGCTTGTATACCTCTCTCCATTTGGACAATTCTCATTTTTAAGTATTGCTTTCTTCAGTATGTTTTGTGCCTCTTTTACAAAACTATCGATTGTCTTTTCATAATTCTTTGTTTTGACTTGTCTTCTTCCGCGTTGGTGTTAATCTTCCTTGTCATCATAGGGACATTTTATGGTTAAGCTCTTTTTTGTTATTTTTTGTTCACTATTTCTTCACTTTAAATTTATGTAAATGTGGACTCTGTCTCTCGCATTGGAGTGGGGTTGGTCACTATCCCGTTTCAGACTCTATTGAACTGTTATTTTCAGAGGTAGTTCTGGGGATTTTAATGCTTTTAATCCTTCTAAGTTGGGGAGATCTGGGAAGAAGCATGGTCATTTCTATCCTGTTCTGTGCTGTTATCCTTACCCATGAAGGGCCCCTGATGTCTTGGGATTGTAATCAATACCGCTACTCAGGCTCCCTTAGGGCCGAAAGTAATACTGCTCTTCAGAGCCCCTGTTCCCTTGGAACAGATGTAATACTACTCCTCAGGAGCTCTGATCTCTCTTGGATAAAAGTGCTCCTGCCTAACTTTGAACTGGGACCCTGAAGTAGAAGCAATGGATTTGCCAAACAACCTCAAGTCCTGTATTCAGCACTAGCACAGGGGTCCTCTAAAATGGTTAGCTTGGTCCTCTGAAATCTTGATCTAAACATTTGCCAATTCCCTTTATCATCTCTTGCTTGAAAGTTCCTGAAGCTGCTTCTGCTGCCACCACCTACTCCCACCACTGGTGCTGCATCCAGGTCAGTGTGTGTACCTGGTCAACAACCTCCACCTCCTTGTCATAAATCTCTCCTTCTAACCTCTTAAGTTGTGTTGGACTGGAAGAATGTATCACCCTGATATTTTGTTGGCTCTGCTGCTCTAGAATTTGATTTGAGGTGTTATTTTAAATTTGCTTGGAGGGGAATTGAAAGAGGTTGACTGAGTGCTTTTTCTACTCTGCCATCTTAGCTCCACCCCTTGAGTTGAGTCTTAGACTTCTTAATGTCCATTCCACTACTTAGAACATATTTGATAATAAACAAATAATTGTTGAATGAATTAAGGAGACAAAAAAGAATAATAAAATAGGGAAATTGCCTTTATGGATACTGATAAGGTTTTGAACTTTGACAACCACATTGAAATAGGATAATGAATGGAATTGCCAATATTAGTTAATCCTGTAGTTCTCATGTGTTTTAGTGGTAGTTGCCTAGTATCCTGCACATCATGAATAAGCAATAACTGAGTCACAAAAGCAATAGGAATGATATAAATAATAAGTAAAGCATAAAGGGAAATAGTTTTTACCCTTTGACCATGCACGGAATTTTGAATCAGACTTCATTGTAGGTGCAGAGGTCATCAAAGATTCCCAGCAAATATTAATGAAGCTAGGTGCTCTTTTGTACATTGCCACTTGGTTCTTTCACCCAAATGAAGCTAGGAGCAGAAGGTAGCTTCTAACTTATTTATTTTTGTTTCTGGAACTTATTTATTAATATCATCTCTCTGAAAGACTGATGTTACTGAAAACTCTGGCAAGAGAACATCTGTAGTTATCCTTTGCACAAGTATAACCTGAACAGGGTTTTTCCCACTCCTCTACAACGACTAATCAAGAAGATAGTTTAACCTCGATGTTATTGATCTTTGATTCTCAGTATTTTTTTTTTTTTTGCTGAGTCTGGTAAAGCAGACATTAGTAAATTTTAAATAGTAATAGTAAATAAATAATAGTAAAATTAGTGTTGGTAAATACTGTTAGTTATTACTACCAAAGTTACTCTTAATAATAGTAAAATGTTAATAGTAAATTAAGTAGATAAGCACATTTCAAGTAAAGTTGTCCCTGATTATTTTGTCCCCTGCCTCTCATTCTTTACCATATGCCATCTGCTTTGCAACACTGAACTAATACTAGCTTACCACTCGATTAACTAAAATCCAATTTAACAAACATTTATGAAGCACTTACTATGTATACGGATGGTTCTGTTCTGCACTAGACTGGAATATGAAATCAATATGAAATATGAATTGCTTTCAAGGAACTTTTAATTTAATGGGGCGTAGAGAGAGAGATGTACAAAAATAATTATGATATCAATGAGAATTTGGTCAATAGAGTGGTGAGTCAAAGTGCTCTTAGAAATTTGAAGAGGGAAGGATCACTTTCAGCTATGTGTTTGTGTGTATGTGGGTTTGGAGGTAGGATGGGAAGGAGAGAGCTGACATCTAAGCTGACCTTGACAGAAAAGAGTCACTTCCAAAAGATAGAGTTTGGGAGATTCGATTCCAGGAAAAAAGTCAGCATGAAAAAAGCATAGAGACAGTAAAAGGGAAAAGAACAAGGAACATTGTTGAATGTTGAACATGTGGAAGAGATTAGTATGTCATAAAGCTAAAAAGATAAACTGGAATCAGACTGTAGAAGACTTTGAATACCAAGTTCAGGGGATATATTTTAATTGGTAGATAAGCCATGAAAAACCACTTAAAATAGAGTGGTAACATGATTAAAACAGTGTGTTAAGAAGCTTATTTTGGCATCTGAGTGAAAGATGGAATGGAGAAGATGAGGTTGAGGTTAAGAAAAATTTAATAAAAAGTACTTTTAGGACTCAGGGGTGGGGAAACTATAAAGTTGAGGTCACATGTGGCCCTCTAGGTCCTTTTAACTGAGTCCAAGTTTTACAGAACAAATTCTTTTTTTGAGGGGATTTCATTTCTTATGAAGTTTGGATTCAGTCAAAGGCCCACACTTGAGGACTTAGAGGGCCACATGTGGCCTTGAGGCTGCAGGTTCCCCACACCAGATTACTCTAGGTAAAAAGAGATGAAGACCTAAACTAGGGTGGTTTCAGAGGGAATGGAGAAGTATGGGTGGGTGTGAGATGTTGCAAAGATAAAATTAGAGGATTTGTCAATTAATTGGATGGACATTCAAGTCAAGTAGGGGGAGAATGGAAAATTACTCTAAGATCAGAAACTTAGACAAATGGGAAGATGGTGATTCCATACAAGTAAATAGATCAGTTTATAGAATTTAAGTCTGAAATGAATCCAGCCTAGAATCATCTAGTCCAGTCTTTTGAAATCCAAAGAGATTAAACAACTTCTACATTATTGTCCAACTAGTAAGCAGTAGAATTAGGATTTGAACCTGTGCCCTTTATGCTAAAATCCAAGTGTCTTTCTAATTCAGAGAGTAATTGAGTTTGTTTGTTTGACTGCTTTTTTATGTGAAAATGGTAATTTTAGTTTTTGATTTGTTGAAGTACCCATGGAAATACCCAGGTGGAAATACCCCCAGCAAGTAGTTGGAAATAAGGACCTTTAATTCTACAGTGTGGTGCTGGGGTGATAAATATTTAGGAATCAACATCCTACAGATGATCATTGATGCCACAGGACTTGATGAGATCACCAAAAGAGATTACACAGAGTGAAAAGAAAAGACAGCTAAAGATAGCACCTTGGGGAAAAGGTACATTAAAAAGATTAAAAGAGCCTTAGAGTCAGTAAAGTAGAAATAAAAGAGGAGTGATAGAGATGGAAAAATAGTCAAGAAACTGCAACTGTCATATGAACTTTGTCCTATAAAGGCATCAAGAGGGAATGGTCAATAATGTGGCTACAAAGAAGTTAAAAGGATGAGAAAATTAAAACAAGTCTATTGGATATGGTGATGAGATCATTAGTGTCTTTGGAGAGAGCAATTTCAATTAAGTGTTTAAGTTAGAAATGAGATTTCAAGGGATTAGGGAGTTAGAGAGTAGTATAAGGAAATAGAATTAGATATAAACTACTTTTCTAAAAATTTGGCAATGAATGGGTATGAGAGTACTAGGACTTGTGGTTGTAGTAGGGTCAAGAGATAGGTTTTAACAAACATGGTTTTAGATTGGTGGGAAGAAATCAGTAGAGGAAACAGCATAGGTCATTGAAGAGAAGAAAAGATTATATCAAGGGAGGAGAGATTAACCTTGGCAATGAAGAAGCAGTGTGGAACGGTGCAAAGAGCCATGTAATCGGGAGACCTAGCTTTAAATCCTATTTCTTACTTTACTAGCTATATAATGATGAACAAGATGCCTAATCCCTTTGAGCTTCAATTTCCTATTTGTGAAATGGGGATAATAACTGTACTACCATCACACAGGGGTGTTGTAAGGATCAAATGAAACAATGTTTATAAAGCACTTTAAGTGCAGCATTAGTTATTCCTCTGAGGATAAAGAGAAGAAGTGGTGAATGAGTAAAGACATTCAAAGGTTTAGAAGAATGTTAGGGGAGCTCTCACCTAGATTGTATCAGATTATCCCAGTATTCTCATTAAAATATAAGGGAGGAGATCTGTTGAGGCTGAAGGGATGGAGGCTAACGCAAGAGGATAGAAAAGTGTTTGGGATATCCATTATGGAAAATTTTACAGTAAACAAAATGTGGCTAAAATTTTATTGTGCCACTGTGAGAGTCCACCTGAGGGCGTCTTCTCTACAGAGTTATTAAGAGGTTAAGAGATACATGCTTTTAACAAATTCATAACACCGTAAAAATATGAATATCAGAATTTGATGGTTGTTCTTTGACAGTATTGTAGACCAAAAAATGAAAATTCATAGAAAATATTTATATGACTGAGAATTACAAACAGAAGAAAACTTACCAATTCTTCTGTCTGCTCTCCATGCATCAATACCAATTATACTTAATTACTTGGAGGGATAGAGTATTTATTAAGTGTTTATTATGTGTCAGGTGCTGTGATAAGCACTGAGATTTCAAATGCAATCAAGCAAGAAAACCACTGTTCTCATGGAGTTTATGTCCTAATGAAGAAAGAAAAACTGGAAAGGGGAAGAGGTTCTCAGTGAATTAACTAGCATTTCTTAAGCAAGGGTCGATGCACACCTACTATGTGTTAGTCATAGGGTGACATATGATATATTCATAGAAGATGGTCAATGAGTGAAATAAAAACCAGTTATTGGCAAAATAAGGCTAAAGATTACCTTATCAGAGTTGGAGGACTGCTGAAAAGGGAGTGGAAATGGAGAAAAAGGTTAATATTCAGAATGAGGTAGCATAATGATGAGATGACCAGGAAGTGGCATAGTGGAAAAAATTTTGCATTTGAAATCAGAGAGTTTGATTTCAAGTCGAAGATCTCAAAAACATCATTTGTATGAACCTAGGCAAGTCATTTAAGTTTTCCAAACCTTAATTTCCTTTTCTGTAAAGTGAGAAGGTAGACTAGCTGAAATTAATATTACATCCACTTCTATTTCTATGGCCTTATGTTCCTAAGCTTCTAGGCCTTCCAACTAGCCACCTCAACATTGCAATTAAAATTTGAGATAAAATTAGAATTAACTGGGAATATAGGAGTAACTGATGACCCAGACACTCCAACCTTCGAGTTTATATGAACTGGTTGCCATTTTAGAGGCCTCTCAAAATTCTCTCTTTCGTCCGTTCCTTCATTCAGTGTTTTCTTTTCAATGTGAAAATTTGGTTCATTGTCTTTCTATATGAGATCTACCTAAGGAAAAGGAAAATACATCTCATATTTAGTTTCCTACAGTTGTGAGTACAAAAAATCTCTCAGCCTCCATATAAGTTCTCTAGCAAACAATACAAACTATGGCTGCTTGCAGGCATCTGAATGTACTGCTGGTAGAATTGCAATTGGTCTAGCCTTTCTAGAGAAGAATTTAGAGCTATAACTAAACAGTTGAAAAACTCTTCATACTTTGTGCCTCTATTGCTAGGTCTATACCCCAAGAAATCAAAGAAAGATGAATTTATAACAGTTCTTTTTCTGTAGTGGTAAGGAATTGGAAATTCCCTTAGTTTATACACATTTTAGTCATAGCTCCAAATTGTTTTCTGGAATGCCTGGATCAGCTATATTTCATACATTGTTTGCTTGAGAGTTATATGGAAACTGAGGGATTTTTGTACTCATAATATTGTTGATATTGCATCAATTGTTATCTGTCATTTGGTATAATAATGTAATGGATTGCTATAATATAATAAATGATGTACGTGATAGTTTCAGAAAAAAATCTTGGAAGAGTTGTATGAACTGATGCAGAATGAAGTAAGTAGTCAGGAGAACAAATGACACAATAGCAACAAGATTGTCCAGACAAAGATCTTTGAAAGACTTAACCTCAATGAGCAAATATGACTGTGGAGGAGTGATGATCAGGTGTGCTAGCCACCACGGAGAATTAATGTACTCAAGGTGAGGAAGAACCAGTTTTTTTAACATGGTCAAGGTGAAAATCTGTTTTGCTTGGCTATGTATATGTGTTGCAAAGATTTGGTTTTCCTTTTTTTCTTTTCAAATGGAATTTTGGTAGGAAGGATAGAAAATAAATGTTTGTTGAATAAAAAAATTAAAAAGACAGTTACTAAAAAGAAAAAAAAAGATGTTTCTGCTGCTATACAGCATACATATGTCTGGCCCATGTATGTCAAAGATAGATAGTGTCTGGGATCTGAACTATTCTATCTCTAAGGGAGATTACTACTTCCAATTTTATGAAGATCAGTACTAGTTCTGTGGCTAAGATCTTGCTCCTTCACATGCCTATCTCCCAGAAGGATATTAGGCTAAGATTATAGCAATTTCCAACACTTCAAATTTTTGCAGTCTTGAGGTAGGAGTATTCAGAATGAAAGACACTATCATTAATCACCAAGGGTTATTAAGCCAATAACACTTGGCTTTCTACTTTCAGTTTAGTTCCTTCTCATCAAATACTAATTATATAAAAGGACATCACAAAATAGCTAGTAAATCTCTTTATCAAAGAAAGCAGCAAACATAAAAACAAGAATTTATACAGGTTAGAACAGACTAAAGATTACAGAAGAACAAATGAGTTCTCTGGATGGTAGTGAGATAAGGTCTTAGCTCTTAGGTCTTAGTGGTGTAGAGAACTACACCACTGAAGCAAATCCACTCTATAGTCTCTAATATTTTAAGCGCTTGGAATCACAGGATAGGGTATGGAACAGCTTTCCCACATTACTGTGGCTTCAGAGAGATCCCCAACCTATCCTTCAAAACTTCAGGCTTATCTTTTTTTTTTTTTTACTTCCTTTTTCTAAATCCTCCAAACATCTCTGAAGTTTTCACCATTCAAATATTCAGCATTACAGAGTCAGCATTCTCTCAGACAATCAGGAGTCATGTCTCATTCATATGGTGCTCAATATCACAGTCTTGTCCATAGGAAAAATGCCCCTGGTTTTTGAGGAAGTTGGGTTGCACATAACAAATCTCTCTCTTTCTCTGTCTCTCTTCCCTCCCCCTCCCCCTCTCCCCCCTCCCTCTCCCTTTCCCTCTCCCTTTCTCTTTCTCTCTCTCTCTCTCTCTCTTTCTCTCTCTCTCTCTCTCTCTCTCTCTCTCTCTCTCTCTCTCTCTCTCTCTCTCTCTCTCACACACACACACACACAATTCCTCTTCCCTTTTTGCTGAGTACCACACATTCCCAGAGAATAGGTTAAGATCATGTCTGCTTGAAACTTTTTAATTGTTAGTTTTAGTAGGGGAAAATGCATTATATCTTTAGTATGTGACTAGTTCTCAGCACCAGTTATTTGAGTAAAGTGATAACATTCATATTATCTTGAAGCGAAAATGCATTTATTTTTAAACAGAGAGAACTGTAGCTTTGATTTTCATCAAAAAAGAATTCTGAATGCTGTGTGAGAATTAGTTCTAGTTATAGGTTAATAAGAATCAAATAATGTTGAAAATAAAATGTACAACCTTACCACACAGACTGGTATGTCTCATGTTATTTCTTTCTTGTAAATAGCTTCCCAAAGAATGTATATCTCATAAAGCTGCTACAATAGTTTCATAGATATTAGCCTTTGAATGAGACTCCTCTGGAAGAGAAATATACCTGAGGCAGATATGGAAATGACCTTTCATCATTCAGTGAGCCTTCCCCTCTCCCAGTGACATATGTAGTTCTGTAGTTTATAATGCTATGCTAAATTTTGGCCCTGAGCCTCATCAGAGAACTAATATGCCTTCATAACAGACCTGATCAGCTCATGTAGCTCATAATAGTTAACAGCAAAGACAACGTTATCACCCTCTAAATTGTGAAAGGAAAGCAAAACACTTGGCAAATGGTGAAGTTTTAGGGAATTGTAAGCTACTCTTATTCCTCCAGATCATGTTAAAAGCTTGCTAGTTTTCATTCTAGAAAGATGAAGCAGGAACTTCAGGTTACCACATTTTCTCTGACAAGTTTCGTCTAGGAACTCAAGTAGAGCTTACCCTCTCCTGTCAGTGAGACTAGGTCTAAGATTTTAGTTGCTTTACACTTATTACTGTTTCTCAGTGTTATACATATCATGCTTACTTCCACCTTTGTGATTTGTTCAATTTGCTACCCTCCTTTGAACTGCCTTCCCCACTCCTCTCCACCTATGTTACCCCACCTTCAAGATTCAACTCCAGTCCCCTACTTCTTTTCATGAAAGCTTCCCTAGTGACATCCTCTGTCTCCTGTTACAAGAGCTATCTATACAAAGCAATCCAAAGTTTACTAAGCTAGGCACTGTATTAATGAGGATACAAAAAGAAGAGCAAAACATTTGTCTGTTGGGGCTTACATTTTTAACAGGGGGCAACTAGGTGGTGCAGTGGATAGAGCACCAATGCAGGAGTCAGGAGGATCTGAGTTCAAATCTCACCTCAGACACTCACCTTGACACTCACTAGCTGTGTGACCTCAGGCAAGTCACTTAACCCCAATTGCCTCATCCTGGCTCATCTTCAGTCATCCTGAGGAATATCTGGTCACTGGATTCAGATAGCTCTGGAGGAGAAGTGAGGCTGCTGACCTGCATAGCCCTCCCTCATTCAAAACAAAGTCAAGTGCAAGTCATGTCATTTCTCTGATGACATGGTCTTCTTCAGCAATGAAGGACGAACATATACAATATGTACATATAGAGAGTATATGCATAATAAGTACAAAACAGATGATTTTAAAGGGAAGGCACCAGAAGCTAGAGGGAAAATGGATGGACCACTGCAGGAGGTAGTGGTTGAACTGAGCTTTGAGGTAAATCAGAGATTTGAAGATATGGAAGTGTGGAGTGAGAGGATTACAGGCAAGGAGGACATATCCTGTGCCTCAATGAAAACGCATCAAGAGGAGAAACAGGAGGAAAATCTTGTAAGGGAAAGCAAGTAGATTAGTATCACTAAATCATAGAGAGTACAGAGGATGAGATATATATATATATATATCATCATATATATATATATATATATATATATATATATATATATATATATATATATATATATATATATATATATATATATATATATAAGAAGACCTGAAAGGTAGGAACGGACTGGATTTTAATCCTAGAAGTGATAGAGAAATTACTGAAAGTGGGGAGGGAGTGATATAATCGGACTTGTCCTTTAGAAAACTCACTGAACGCTATGTGGGGATTGCCCTGGAGTGAGACAGATTTGAGGCAGGGAGATCAAAAGGAGGCTGTTGTGACATTTCACTTAACAAGGTCTAAAATGGAGTTACAGTTGTGCGACTGGGGAGAAGGAAAGGGATGTTGTGGAAATCAAAATGATAAGATTTGGCAACTGACTGGATTTATAGAAAAAGAGTGGAGAGTAGATTGTGACACAGAAGTTAAGAATTTGGCTGACTAGAAGGATGATGGTGCCTTTGAGAGTAATAGGGAAGTTCAGCAAGATTGTTTGGGGCAGGCAGGAGTAAATGAGTTCTATTTTTGACATGTTGAGTTTGAGATATCTAAGGAACAACTAGCATTTTTACATCAAGACAGATGTATACTACTTTATGCATATAATACTAATTCAATATCTATCCAGATGATTTTTTAAGCTCCCTTGAAGTAAGATCCATGTTTTAGAGCATGAGAAATAGTATGATACAATGCATAGAAGACTGGTTTGATCCATTAGGTTTATGAATGTAAGAAACATAACTAACATTTCTGTGCCTCAGTTTCCTTACTTAAAAAATCAAAATAATACAGTAGACCTTCTTTATTGGAGAAGAGAGTGAATGCTCAATTCCCCATGCCTGTGTGAATGGTGAAATTGGCCATCACTTGGGAGAGAAGAGTTTTTCTTTTGTCTTCCATCTTTCAGAGACTTATTTTGTTTGTTACCTTCTTCTGAAGAGGCTACAGAGGGAGAGAAAGACAGAGAAGAAGCCCTAACACGGAACATATCCCTGATTTCTAGTTTGCTGAAATAAAGACTTTGGGAAAATGTTTTAAGCGTAGGAAGGGGGACACTGTCTCTCTCTGAATCTCCCTCTCTACTTCTTTCTCTCCCTCTCCCTTCCCTCCCCTTAATGAAAGGATTTGTTCTGTGAAGTTTGTATTCAGACAAAGAGCTTCCCTTGAAGACCCAGAGGGCCACAGGTGGCCTCTTGGCTAAATGTTCCCCAGTCCTGGATAGTCTCTAGTGCCCCTACAATCTAGGTTATCCCCTTCCCCATAAGCTCCAGGTCTCAATAGTATTCCCAAAATATAGATGCACAAAACAAAAAAGAAATTTCAAGACATTTTCTCTAAGATCATCTATTGAGTTTTATTTCCTGTTGAAAATGGCTATTTTATATTTCTGTTTGATAGAATGTGTGCATATCATATTTTTTCTGAGAAATGTTTAAAGGATGCCATTTTGTATTCTGTGGAGAATATATAAGCAGCATATATTCCAGAAATTTGGATACTTTTATATATAATTTGCTATATAATCCCATATTTAAAACTCTAAAAGTAGATATCTATATTTAATTTTTTAAATATACTTGCTCATGTACAAATGTCTCTCCTGATAAATTGTCCTTGAAGACAGAGGATATTTTCTTTCTGTTTTTGAATCTCCACTGTCCAGCCCATTGTCTGGCTCATATGAGAGCTTAATAAATGTTCGTTGATTTATTGTATCATAATATGTTCCTCAAATCCCTTTCCAGATATTATTTCAGTAATTAGAGAAAATGAGAATTGAGGAAAGGATAAATTAGCTAATATTGTCATGTCTGATTTGGTAGAGAAGAAAACAAACTTAAAAGTTGAAGTTCTGCACCAAACCAAAAAGACAGCTGTAACTTAAAAGTTGAAGTTCTGTACCAAACCAAAAAGACAGCTGTTAACATGTGTCAAGTTCTTGCTTATTTGTTGCAAGTTTATATCTAACGTACTTTAGAGGTCATCTCATTTAAACCTCTCATTTCACAGCTGACAAAACTGGGAGCCACAGAGATTATCAATTTTTATCAGAGACAAGGAAAATGAATATAAATGGAAATAAAAATAGCGTTACTGAAGACAAGGTGTATTCTACAATTGAAGTTTAGTATCATGATGAAAATTTCACCTTTTTACATTGTCATTATGTGAAGTTAATCATCACTACTTGGTAATTCTGCTCTTGACTGATGCGGATGTATTTGAAATACAAATCAATAGATCCATATTTTCAATCATAACTTCGTTGAATTTGGCAGTGCAAAATATGTAGTGTACTCTGTGGCAGGGATAGTTATTCATTCAGTTCTGAAAGATTTTGATCTTCATTTATAAGGGATTTTAAAACATTTTTAATGAGAATTACTGACCCATGAAATACTGACCCTTGGAGAGAAATGGATGAGTGCTTTCCATATTCCTGTAGGTAATTCAGGCAGTTTAATATGTAGCAATACTTTAAAATTTAAAAAAAGAGTGAATTTTCTCAAGGAAAAATAAGAGGGATAGGGGAGCCAGATAATTGTTTTTGGTTTAAAAACCTGCAACAAAGTGAAATAAAGACTGATATAATTGAAAAATTCTTCTTCTGCGTACTCTGTATTATTTCATGAATTGGGGTATTTACATTTTAAATTAGGAAAAAATCTGAATTGAGCACTGTCATAAACAGATTGATAAAAAATTGGTCTAGACTATTCATTTTCTTTTCCCCCCTAAATATTAACCTTTCTTCAAGAGTTTATTGGATAGGACAAGCACCCTTTAAACTGCAATCAAAATGGTCAGGTGACAAAGCATCTCTTCATTTCTGGCAGTAAGCAGCTTCTTTTCTTGAATGGAGCAGTCACTTTTCAAGGACTGACCTTCAAAAATGAACAAGTACCTTCTTAGCTGAATTTGTGTCATGTCTACTCAGAAAGATGTCTTAATGGGTTACTATTCTATGAAAGTAAAGCCTCTTCTTTCCAAGCATCTCCCTGCAGACTTTATCACCTACAAAAAAAAAAAAAAAAACATGAAAAATAGAAAAGCATCTATGAAGTCTAGATAGTCACTTCATTTCTTCCACTTTACAACAGTGAAGTTGAGAATAGAAGGTTTTTTTCTCAGGCTTGGTTTAGAGTGGGCAAGAGGAATTTCCTCAAATAAAATAGATTGATCCTCTTCTGTCTTCCAACCTCTCCATCATTTTGTTCAAAAGGTGTTATCAATCATATTTTATAGGATTAAAATTATATTGGAAAGTGTATTACCTAAATCAAACTGTTCTAGGCAAATGAAAATTTATTTGAACTTCTCCTGAGAAAGAAATTCCACAAACTTCCTTGATAACAAATCTCCATGTCTAACAACTAAGCCTCAGTACTCTTTTCCTGTTCTCATATCAGTGAAAGGTGACTTCTCCATGCCCATGAACGTCACATTACATTTTTGTTGAACACTTTTATGGTATTTATTACCAGCTGATGTGTGTTATAATTGTGTATAGAACTTTCCTCCTCTGCTTGACTATAAGCTCTGTTGGGACAGGGATCATTTATGATATATCTGTGTATCTCCTACACCTTCTAGCACAATGACTTATAAATTGTATACCCTTAATACTCTTGGAATAAATGTCTAACTTCAGTCCCTTTATTTCACTTTGTAACTTTTTTTCCTCAATAATACTCACAATTAGTTAGCATATCAAGATTTTAAAAAACATTTTCCCCAAAAATGTGTTTTTTATTACCCCATGTACAGGAAAAGATACTGTCCTGCTGCATAGCCTGTATATTGGCCTTCTTCCAAACTAAATGGACTGGAAAGTTGTAGATACCACAAGGAAGGGATAGGGTCAAAAGAATTTAATAAGAAGAAAAGTTCTAACTTCTAATATTTCAGTAATATTTAATTGACAGTTACTATCAATGGGAAATGATACAGCCATTAACATTCGAGGTTGGGCCAATTCTTAATGGCATTTTTTAACACATGGGAATTGATTTTTCCTTGCAAGAAAAATGTGTGTAGTTGAAAAGTTTTGCTGCATTTCCATATATTATATTGACTTGAAAAATACTTTGGTTTTAATGTTTTCCAGTGAAGATGTTTCTTTTAAATAAAATATTTTCTGATGTGTTATATTTTGCCTTTCAGAACCTTTGTGCTTCAGTATCTTTATTTCATCAACAACAAAAGCAAAAACAAAAAATGAACAAAACACAATTCACTGTGCTATTTAGCTTTATCTTCATAATACCACAAACATAGACATGGGATGGATCTTTGAGGCTTTTGAATCCAGTCCTCACTTTTTCTAGATAAGAAAAATGAGCCCCGGAGAAGTTAAGTAATTTATCCAAAGGTAACAGAGTTAATAAGCTTCTCAGGTGAGATGTGAATCCACAAACTTACTAGCTTCATGACCCTTGGTTAGATCAGTATGAAAGCAAGGTCATTTTGTGGAGTTCATAAGTGATTTATAATATTTGTGTGATACTTCCTTTATCCTTTAGCATTGTCTTAATACTAATGCTATTTTATTTTTAGTGTTTTGAAATAATGTCATATTTACTTTGACTTCTGTATATATGCATATATATTATATAATTATAATATATATATATATACACATATATAATATATTCTGCATTGCATGCATCCCTGTCCCAAATGTTGGAAATAAATATGTGACTTGCTTTTATGTAAGGGAGGAACTCATCATATCTCATGATTGGGGCATGTCTGAATTAGCATAAACAAGAATGGAGTTTTGGGTGAGTGAAGTAGGTATCCCTTCTATCACACAGGAAATTGAATGTGCCCCTTTCAGAATTAGACAATTCAAAGAAAAAAAGATAAGATAGAAATTAAGGAAAAAAATTTAAGAAAATTAGATAGTATAATTCTTAGTCAGGCCCAACTCAGACTAGTTCAATGACATATTTAGTATCAGAACAAAATGAAGTTAGTGGCAATAAAATGTAATAAACAACTTTATTTATCGTAAAATTCTAAATGGCCATAATTCATGATATTTAGATAAAATGTTTCTTCTCTACCTCTGTACTCACCATGGTAATCTTTATATTAGCTGAGAATATGGTTGCCATTGAGCAGTGGGGATTTTTCAAGAACAAGTAGTCATGCTTCCCTGTACGGCAGGAGTTTTATCTTCCAGGAAACATGGCAGCAAAAATAATGATTCATCCCTAGATCAGTCAAATGCTGCCATTGATACCTCTTTACTCTTAACACTTTTTGAAAAATAAGTTAATTCTAAAGAATTAGTGAATCAAAGAATAAATCATAAAAAATCATACCTAATTTTATTAAGAAATTGATAAAAATGAGACTCTAAACCTAAACTTGTGAAATATAATCAAAGAAATGCTTTGGTAGTTAAGGCATAGAGGTGTTGTGATTTATATCTCTCAGTGCTTTTAGCAATAGACTAAGAAAAAAGATATTAATAAAGAAGTCATAAAGCTATATAAACATGTTATTGTATGGTGTGCTCAAAATAGAGTATCCATGTTGAAATCCCCCCTCTGAAACTTATTAATTTGGTGATATTGGACAATCCACTTAACTTTCCTATGCCTCAGTTTCCTCATCCATAAAATTGATTGGAGTAGATGGCAACTGAAACAAATCCAGAATGGGTAAGTTAATACAAGAATTAAAATTCCAAAAATCAAAGAAGAAATAAACCAATTTTTTAAAGGAACAATTAACTTGATAAGTAAAACTAGGAGCTATTAAGAGAACACAAGAGACAGTTTGCTAACTAATTTGATATCTTTTAAAAGGAAAGCAAAATGACCAGATGCAAAACTGAAAAATGACAATTCACAAAAAAATAGAAAAAATATTAAAAGAAATTTTTATAAAATATTTCATTAATTATAATCTACCAAGCTGAAAATTATATTAAATTAATGATTATTTATAAACTATAAATATTCAGAGTAACAGGGTAAGTTATAGAACATTTAAACAACCCACTCACAGAAACTAAAATTGAATGTCATAAATGAATGCTCAAAATAAAAAGGCCCATTTAGAATTTAAAGTAAAATATAGCAAGAAGGACTTAATCAAATAGTGCAGTTACACAACAGAGAAAGAAGATATCTTATCAAATACCTCCTATGAGAAAATTAGTTTCTGGTTATACAAACTAGAGAAAGGTAAAACTGTAAAAGAAACATATTAATTGTTCTCTTTACTGTGTATTATATAAAAATATTTAGTGAAATATCAGCAAAGAGGTCACAACATTAAATATCTTTTTTTAAAACTATAACTACTTTGAATTTAGTCCAGTTATTCAGGTTTCTTTCAACAGTAAAGAAAGGGGAAAATAGAGCATGATAATAATAAAACAATAATAATATTATTGTATCAATAGATGGTGAAAAGTTTTTGAGGAAATACAACACTCATTTATGATATCATCACTGAAAAGTGTAGGAGTAAATAGGCCATTTCTTAATATGGTAAACAATGTCTCTATAAAAGAAAGAGCCAAAATTATATGTAATAGAAGAAATACTAGAGACCTTTTAATAGTCAAAAGTAAATCAAGGTTTTCCATTATTATAAGTCTTCTTTGATAATATTCAAATTAAGGAAATGAACATGGGTAAATGGAAAACAATGTTTTTGCTATTTTCGGATGATATTATGTTCTATTTCGAGAACCCTGGAAAATAGCATCTTCAGTAAAGTATCATGGTACAAAGTAGAGACAAAAATCAACATCTCTATATATTAGCAATAAAACCTAACAGGTGAAGATAGACAAGCATCCATTCAAAATAAATATAAAATTTTTGAAACATTCAGTAGGCATAATGCCAAGGCACAATGAGAAATTTCATGAATTAAGCTACAAAGCACTTCTTACAGAAATAATTAGAAAGAAATTGTCATACTTGACTTATATCAATATAATAAAATAAGGATACTATTTAAATTAATTTTCAGATTACTGCCATATCAATCAATGAAGGAGTTAGTTTTACAATTAGACAAAATAATAGCAAAATTTGTCCGAAGGAACAAAAGATAAATATTTTAAAGGGAAAATAGTGGCAAAAAACCCCCAAAAATCTGAAGATGAGCTAGCTTTTTGGAAGTGGTTAAAAAAGAAGCAAGCTGATCAATGTAACAGATTAAGTAGACAAATTCCAGAAGTGATCAAGCCTAATAACACTCTGTTCTACTGACTGTTTCCTGGAGGAAGGCACTTCGTATTTGAAAAACAAAAACAAAACTCCTGGAAAAGATATTTTTTTAATGCGACTCCTTATACCATATGCCACAAGAATCTCTAAATGAGCACAAGCTCTAAAAGTAAAATATCACATCATTAAAAATACAGAGGGGAAAGTGATATCTTAACTATACATGTAGCTAAGAGAAAATAATTCATTAAGCAAGGGTAAGAGGTGGCCAGGGAAAATAAAATGGACCATTTTAATAACATAAAATTGAAAAGAACCTTAACATAAGCAAAATCAATGCAGCTACATTTAGAAGAGGAGCACTTAATCAAGGAAAAACTTTGAAGCAAATATGTTCAAGAAAGATCTTTTATCCATGATTTATAGATAATTAAGACATATTTGGGCAAGAGACATTTTTCAAATTATGAGTGATGAAAGTATGTGAACAAAAGGAAATGAAAGCTATGAGAGTTTTCATGCGGAAAAGGTGAAGAAATGGTCTAAATAGCTAAGAAGAGAAGATGCAAATAAAAACAAGTGATATTTCAACTTAAATCTATCAGATTGACAAAGAACACAAAAGATAAAAACATTAAACGGTAGAAATTTTGTGGGAGATCACTAATGCAATGCTGCTGGTAATATGAATTAGTCTAAGCTTTCTGGGAAATGATTTGGAATTATTCCCTAAAAGATACTAATTTTTGACCCAAGATAATACTCTTAAGTATATATCATAAAGATGTCAAAGATATGGGGGGAAGGACCACGTATTTAATAATAGCAGCAGTAGTAGTAGTAGTGGGAGTAGTAGTATTTTGTGTTTGAGCAAAGACCTGGAAATAAAGTATATGGCCATCATGTAAAGAATGGTAGAATAAGTCACAGCAAATGCATGTAATATAATATCAT
This sequence comes from Bettongia penicillata ogilbyi, assembly GCA_023548195.1. Classification (NCBI taxonomy): domain Eukaryota; kingdom Metazoa; phylum Chordata; class Mammalia; order Diprotodontia; family Potoroidae; genus Bettongia; species Bettongia penicillata. Next base: position 621,263 of record JAJHZJ010000645.1, read on the forward strand.
TACACTCTAAAATAATGAATGTGAAGGATTCAGAAAAATTATGGGTGAGGGAAATTCATGAGCAAGTGAATGAAACAGGCATAAACGGTTTACTCTATTGGTACAACAATGGAATGGAAAACAGATATGAAAGATTTCACAAGTATTCTAAAGAATTTTAATACAGTATTCTATACTTCACACTAAAGCTGGGCTGAGAATATTTTAGTCTTCCATTGATGATTCAGAGGGGGCTTTAGTTACTCAGGTGTTGTCATTTTATTCAGGGATTATTTTCCACCACCAATATGATACTATCATTCAGGAAAGCAATTGGTACATACCAAAGACCTTATCCAAAGTCATTTGTCTACTAGAAAATGCTAGTGAGTATGATCAGTATTGGGAAGATAAATGAGAGGGATGCTAAAATGAAAGAGAGAAAGAGAGAGACAGACAGACAGAGACAGACAGAGACAGACAGAGACAGAGTGAAAGGATGGAATGGCAGGGAGGGAGGAAGACAGAGAAGCAAGAGAGAGACAGACAGACAGAGACAGACAGAGACAGAGTGAAAGGATGGAATGGCAGGGAGGGAGGAAGACAGAGAAGCAAGTCAGAGAGAGACGCAGAGAGACAGATGAAGAGACAGAGACATAGAGACAGAGAAACAGAGACAGAGAGATAAAAAGAACAGGGGAGAGTGAAGCAATTTTAACAGTGGGAGTGTCCCAGAAGTTAGTGGTGATCGTAGTAATGTTAATGACCTGACAGTTTTGCAGATTCTGCAAGACGCCATTCTGGCTTTCTTGTTATGTCCCAGATGGCATTTGGAGATTCTTTGCCTCCTCCCCTATCCTTTTTCTGTCCCTTTCCCTAAGGGTTTTCTGAAAGTGGCAAAAGTGAATGTCTGTAGTATGGAATCTAGCTTGTGCTTAAATTATCTTAAGTTTCTTTATAAGGGTGATCCCAGTAAAATGCCTACCATGAAGAGTCCCATGACGATCTGAACAGCAGAGTATGAAGGCTGAGAGTTGGTGGTAAAGAATGTTCAGAGCTATCGGCATGGGGCTCCTCTTTACCACGTCCTTCCTTTTTTTCCTTTCACCATCCACTACTAGCTACATGTGACTCTGCTCCCTCTTTTTTTCAGCCACTTTATGCTTTCTCCTAGTATGAAGGAGTCTTCCTCTTTGGGTGCATGTAGATGAATATTCCAGGCAGTCGACTATTTCAAATTGAAGTCATGTTAAAAATCATTCATAATGAGAGGGTTTACAATTTCAGCATTAAAAAAAAAAAACAAAAAAAAAAACATTTAGCTTTTTTCCCTTTTTACTTCTGATAGCCAGAGGCAATTGAGAAAGAAAAGTAAAAGCTGTGGAGTATTACTTCATCATCAGCTGATTGTGAAACAGCAGCCATACAAGTGATTTCTCCAATATGATTTGACATATGCTCAAAAACAGAAACTGCAAAAGGTTTTGATGGCAAGTTGTCCAGAAGCACAGATTTGTTCACATCTCAAAAGAAGTTTTACTCCAAAAATGGAAATCTGCATGATATATAAAGGAGAGTTTGAATCAGCACTTCAGAATAAGATTGCCTTGGCTATATTCAAATGTGATGGATAACAGCTAAGGACTTTCTAAAAATACGGATTTATTATGAGGTATTAATCTTTCCTCTGAACTATGATTAAATAGCTTGCTTATTTAGCTATTCTAATATTAGAGCCCTTTGTTTTGAGTGATAAAACTATAACCTAAAATGACAGTGATAATAATTATCTATATAATATAGAATATAATTATATATTTGCATATATATTATAAGAATATAACTAATAGAATACACCTAAGACAATGGCTATAACAAGTTTTCTCATCCATTATAGAGGAATCATCACATGTATAAATAATAAAGTTATCAAATAGTTGGATGGCTGTCAGTTCTCCGAAAGTCTGATTAGACAGATCATTGATGACTTTGATATATATATGACCTTCTTTAAGGAAATCATTTTTGGATGTTTGAGGAAAATGACCACCCAAATTCTTCATGTTCTTTGAAATAATAAAGGAACCAGGTGAAAGTTATTCTCATAAATATTTCTTAAAGAGGAGATAGAAAGAACTTGGGTCAGTTGATGCTGATATCTTCTTGATTGAACTTTTAGGAGGAATACTATCCAAAATGTCTCCTCCATATAATTACTTACTTTTCCCTCTTCTAGATAACTTGAAAATTGGTACCCTAATGCTTTCAAAATTATGTCACTTGTAGCACTTATTTCCTTTGCATGTTCTTGGAGTTGTCCAAGTCTTTTTCTTATCATCTCCTTAAGTGTCATTTCCACTTCCTTATATAGCACATTGGAGGCTGAGGTGTTAGAGTCCAAATGTGACAATTCCTCTATAATTGATGATAAAACTTATTATAGCAATTTTCTTAGGTATATTCTTTTTTTGGACTGTTATCCTACTTTCAGTTTCATCTATATACCTACAGATTATTTTGGGATGATCTCAATTAGTGAAACCTCCCATCAAAGTTTCTTCAGTTTTGTTTTCCCCTCACTATTCATTTTTGTTGAGTGAATAAATGAATGAATGAAAAAAATATTGATGACATTACGGTCAAATAAATATGGTAACTACAAAAGGTGCAAGTAAATAAGTAAGAGCATTCCTACTCTCAAGTAGTTCACTTTTTTTTTTTTAACTTATGGAATAAAACAATTTCCATAACATAGTACAATAAAAAAAGATGACCGAACATGAAACTATAAGTCTAATATGCACAACTTACTGTTCCTTGCAAATATATGACAAAATTATAATGTAAATTTCTTTTTTTCCTTCTCTCTCCCCATCCTCCCCATACATATACATGTGTGCATGTATGTATATGTACGCATGTGTATGTGTGTATATATGTGTATGTATATATATATGTAATTATTCTATGCATACTTCTATTTATCAATTCTTTCTCTGGAGGCAGACAGAATGTTTCTTCCTATGTCCGTTACAGTCAATTTGGATATAAGTAGTTCAGATTCATATATATACTCACATTCTAATCAAACAGAAAACACATATGGAAGAATTCACCTGGAAGTCAGAGAGAAAGGTCTCATGGTTCTTAAGGTAAAGTGACAAAGGAAGTGGTAAGGTCTTTTGTTTAATGTCATTTAATGTCACTGATAAAAATGAAATCATTTTCTAATGTTGAACTATTCATTAGGGCCAAGGACTCTGTTAGCAAGAGTTTTCTTTTATGAGTTTCCAGGAACTATGGTTGTGGCTTCTATAAGAAAAATTGGTAGACTGTGTCTCCATGGGAATTGCTTCCCAGGAAAATGGCTAAGGGAACTGTGCTGGTAGTTTTGCTCTCCCAAAGGCTCCTGGGTTAAAAGTCTTGATCTATTCCCAGTGAGTTTTCACGTGAGATGGCCAATGTGGTGGTGGTGGTAGTTTAACTTTGCTACCACTTTCTGCTTTCTGCCTCTCTCTCAGGAAGCCTTTATATTTCCTCTAGACTGGTTTGCCTGCCCTGTGATTGGCAGTTGTTTGGCAGTTGGCAGCAATGACAGGCCTTTCACCATAGGAGTTGCTTCCCCAGATGATGGCTACAGCCTGGGTTGAAAACAGGTCTGGTGGTTTAGAGGTGCTGTCATTCCCAGGACTCCTGTGTTTGCGTAGTTTTTTGTCTTCTGCCATTTCCTTCAATGATGCTTTGAAAATCAGTTTTTATTACTATTAATTCTTATTATCATCATTATAATTATTAAACAGGTGGGGCTCTTGAAAGTTACATGTTTTTCTGTTTGGCAAGGGAATTAAGAGTTTGAAGGTTAAGCAAACCCTGAATACCCTGGTCACTTGCATCATGCTTTATGCTGGTTAAACTTCTATAGAGAAAGTTGATAATGAGTGATTTCTTTCTCTCAATTTTTCAGCATCAATAGTATCTTTTAAAAGTCAATTCTTAATCCTTATCATATTCTGAGATATCTTCCTCTTTCACTGTCATTTCTTCTGATTTGGTGTCAGTTCACCTTTGCCCTGACTTTTTGATATCCTGAATGCACCCTAATTTATTTTCACTGAAAATCAGGAAATCTTATTAAATATCTATTGTATGTCAGACAATATGTGAGGCACTAGAGATGAGGGAATTAAATTTGTGCTATATCACTTATTAATCGATCCTACTCTGTTATCAAACCTATTTCCCATTTTGTCAACCCCAATTTCTCAGTTAAGCCCCAAAATGCAGTCCTTTTCAGTCCACAATTAAAGGTGACAGTTGAATATTTTCATCATGCCTAGCCCTCTGGGGCATTTGCTTGCTAACCAATTTAGCCTGGCACCCCTGGTTTGTTTATCTTTACAGGGGAAATAGTTTGCACCAAGCCTCTCCCCAAGAGATTGTTGTTCTGCCCTATGGTCCTCTTTGAAAACGAATGACAAAACACAACATTTCTCCTTATAAAAATAAGGGTACTTTGATCCCTCCCATGGGGATGGCTAACCAGTTGGTCCTGAATGGGGTGGTTCAGATTTTTTAACCAAGATTACTAGAGGCATCTGTACGCCATAAAGTAATTAACATTTTTTAATTGTCAGAGGGGCATAATCATTTATGCCTGAAGGACAGCCTACCTTGTCCAGCTGTAGCCAATTGTGACATTCTTCAACAAACCAGATTCTCTCCTTTCCTGCACCTCAATAAAGGTATAAATGCTTGACTATCAATGTTAAATTAAAATTTGTTTCAAGCTGGAGAGCCTAAAAATACAGAGTACAGTGCTAGTATTTGTATTTTTTCTACATTATATACAATAAACTCCAAGAGGGTAGGAATTGTCTTATTTAAATTTGACACCATTACAATCTAGCCTTGAATGTAGCACACAGTACAAAATTGTTGAATAAATTAATGAATGGAATGAATAAAGTGAATAATAATTACACAACTGAAGGAAATAAGGAGTTCAGAGAGACAAAGTCATACAAATTGGCAACCAAACCCAAATTTTCTGACTCCTGGTCTAGAGCTCTTTTCACTACACACTACAATCCAATGTCTATTTACCAAGAGTGTCTAAAGCAACAGGAAGTCTACTAAGCATTTCTGGAAAAAAAAAAAAAAGATTAGAACCAAGGAAGAACTTCCTAGAGAATATTTAAAACCTCAAATATTTTAAATTTCTTATAGCTAATGTACTATGTAGTCAGTCAGTAGATGTACTAGCACCTATGTGCCAGATGTTGTGCTAAGCCCTGGCTTTTAACTTTTGTGCTGCATAAGCTGCCCTAGGAGACTAAGAGGATGGCACCTTCCTCAGTAATAGGACAGTGTAGAAGGGGGGAAGGGTGGAGGGTGATGATGAGAAATAAGTTTAGTTTTCAACATGTTGAATTTAAGATATCTAGACAAGGAAATCCACTTTGAAATGTCTGCTAGGTATTGGTAGATGTGAAACCCGGGAGGTTAAGGCAGGATGGACTTGAGATGCTATTGGAAGCATTTCTAGCTTAGAGAAAGTTGGCTAAATTGACACAGTATTCCTATGCCTTGGCACATGCTCTAGGTCCCAAAATGATTTCAGACAACAACAAGGAAAAGTTCACTATATGTAAAAATACAGTTTGATTCATATTCAAGAGGAATTGACTACTCCCCTCACCTAGAGTAAACAAAGGAACCTCTTCTTTGCTAGCTATTCATAGGTTTCCAAAGTGGGCTATACTGTCCCCTGGGAAGTGTGGGAGCAATCCAGTGGGGTGGTAGTAGTCTTGGGTACAATTGGGGAGAGGATATTGAATGAAAATAAAGGGGCAATGGAAGCATGAAAAAAGAAGAAAAATTTGAAAAACCATTCATACATGTATCATCTGTGGTGTAATAGTTAAAGTTGCAGTAATTAGGTTATTTTCCAAATAAACATACAAAATTCAAGTTATAACCAATCAGTGGCCAAGTCCACCAACAGATGTTAACAAACAGGTGTTGATAGATGAGTATGTTGCACATTGTCAGTACTCATCAGTAGGAATTTGTCCATGTTTATGATACTATTAACTGTACTCTGAAGACCCTGGATTGAACAGGGAAGGGTCCCTGCCCAACCTCAACTCAGCATCTGGTTTTGGACCCTCCGGGCTTAGGTCAATAGTAACAAATTCTCTTCCAAACCACCTCTCCCAGAGTGATTTATCTATTTATTTTCTTTTCTATTAAAGTGGCCATCCTCCTGACTACCTTTTAATGAGGTTTATTCACTGAATGAGCATTACCTCACTTTAAGTGAGTACCTGAAAAGGCCATAGCCTAAAAGGCCAAGGTCTCCCATTGCATCCTGGGCTTCTCCAGTCATCTTGATGAATATTTGGTCACTGTATCCAGATGGCTCAGGAGGAAAAAGTGAGGCTGATAACCTTGCACAGCCCTCCCTCACTCAAAACAAAGTCCAGTGCAAGTCATGTCATCATTTCTCTGATATCATGGTCCTCTTCAAAAATGAAGGATGAACACAACAACCTGATCCAACATTGTGTCATCAAAATTTCAATACAGGAAAAACACACAAATTTACGACAAAATATCAAATGCAAGATGTGTCATTTAATAAACATATAAATATGTGTGTGTGTATACAGAGAGAGAGAAATGATGCAAAATCAAAAAAAAACTGTTAGAAAGAAGGATAAAGAAAGTAGTTTTCCAGGAAGACACTGAGTATTTTATTTTTGAAAAGGGGATAGCAGGCCAAATAAGTTTGGGAACCTTTGGCTAAATCCTGTTTTCTATGGAGAAGGGTGGGTCACCATTGTAAGTGGGAAAGTAAAAGTGAGAGAAAGTCTAATTTACTTTTAATTAGAAAGTTTAGCACCATCCTTAATATTTTCCCTTAAGAAAAGTCTTTTTTATTATTCACTTTTCCTAGGGACTTTTCTAAGGATTTCATAAAGCATGCATATAGAGCAGAGAAAGTGAAAGAGAAAGAGAAAGTGAGGCTGGTGACTTTGCACAGCCCTCCCTCACTTAAATCCAATTCACTTATGTGTCATGGCATCACTTCCCTGATGTCATGTTTCTCTTCAAGAAGGAAAGACATACAGCCACATTAACATCTCAATAAAAAGGATTCTTCCCTTCCCTTCCTGGTCAAAGAAATCTTTGTTTCAACTCCCACCTTTGACACATAATGACTGTGTCATCCAACCTTTCAGTGGTTGGATTTCTAAGACTATAAATTGCAGAAAGAATGTTCATTTGCTTTGGGTGAGGAAGTTTTATTAACTCAAGAGTTCTCTATTTCAAATGAAATCCCAAGTTTGATACTTATCCACAGCCCTTCATTATCATTACAATTGGGTAGTCAATAATACCAAATGCTACATCAAGGTCAGGGGGATAGGAACCAACTAGATTTAGTGATTTTGATATCAAAAATTTACCTAACTGTGGAAGCCAGTCCGACCCACTTTATTAACATATCACTGTTAACGAACTATTATCTTGCTAGTAGAAAACATGCTTCAGGTTACCTCAGTTTAATTTTACTCTCCAAAGACACAAAAACAAAAATGAAACAGTACTCATCCTCCTCTCAACTCAGGATGCAATGAGACACTGATAAATATATTGAAAATATATACACAGTAATTTTAAGAAACAAGGAGAACACTGCTGACTAGGGTAAATCAGGATGTGGCTCATGTAGGAGCTAGGAATTGATTTGAACCATGAAGGAAGATTCTAGTGATTTCAAGAGTGAAGGTAAAGGAGGGTAAATTCTAGGCATGTGTGCAAAGGTAGAGGGACAAGAGAGGGGATGCCATGTAGGTAGAGCAATTGGATCAATTGGTTCAAACCGAGTGCATGAAGTTGCGAAAAAAGTCAAGAAATGTACATTGGAATCAGATGGTGAAAGGCTTTAAATTTTAAAGAGAAAAATTTTCAATTTATCTAAGAGACCATGGGGAACCTACAGACACTTAAGTAGAAGAGCAAAATGGTTAGACTTAATTGCGTAGGAATAACAGGATCGGGAGCTATAGGAAGCACATATTATAGAAGGGAGAGATTAGAGAGAGAGAGAAGAGTTAGGAGGATACTACAATGGTACAGGTGAGAGATGATGGGGTCCTGAAACATGATAATGGGGACAGATTAGAGAGATGTTGTAGAGGAAGAATTGAAAAGACCTAGTAACATTGTTTGTAAAGGAGAAAGAGCTGATCTTGAGGCTGTGAACCTGAGAGACTGAGGTGAATGGTGGTGTCCTTGACAGAAATGACAAAGTTAGAAAGAGATTTGGATTTAAGGAGAAAAAGGGTAAGTTCCTTTTTGTTCATGTTAATTTAGAGATGTCTCTGAGACATCTAGGTGGATTATCTAACTGGCACATTATCCAATAAGCAATGTAGCACTGAAGGTGAAAAGGGAGAAAAAGATTAAACAAGTATATTTGGGAGTCATGGGCACTGCTGATCCTGAGAACCAAGAAGTCTGTTTCAAATCCCACCTTTGAAACAAGAGGAAGCTAGGTGGTGCACTGGATAGAGCACTAGTGCAGGAGTAAGGAGGACCTGAGTTCAAATCTCACCTCAGACACTTGACACTCATTAGCTATGTGACCTTGGGAAGCCACTTAACCCCAATTGCCTCATCCTGGGTCATCTCCAGTCATCCTGATGAATATCTGGTCACTGGATTCAGATGGCTCTGGAGGAGAAGTGAGGCTGGTGAACTGCACAGCCCTCCCTCACTCAAAAACAAAGTCAAGTGCAAGTCATGTCATTATTTCTCTGATATCATGGTCTTCTTTGGCAACAAAGAGCAAACATACACCTTTGACACATGTTGACTGTGTATCATCTAACCTTTCAGTAGTCTAGGTAGATTTCTAAGACTATAAATTGCAGAAAGAATGTTCACTTGCTTTTGGTGAGGAAGTTTTATCAACTTCTCTATTCCTAATGAAATCCCAGATTTGATGCTTATCCATAGCCCTTCGTTACCATTACAGTTGTGTGGTCAATAACACCAAATGCTACATCAAGGTCAGAAGGATGGGAACCAATAAAAAAAAATCACTAGATTTGGTGATTTTGATATCAAAAATTACCTTTAAGAGGCTGTTTTACTGAAACTGAGTGGTAAGAACAAAATGTAGATTATAGTTGAGAGAGTTGGTAGTAAGAAAGTAGAGCCTTTGAGGGTAACATTTTCCCCCTGAGAAGCTTGCCAGTGAAGATATGCAGGAGGAGGGGGTAAAAGGATCAAGGAAAATTTGTCTGTTTAGGGTTAAAGTGATCTGGACATGTTTGAAGACATCTGTAAAGGAGTCAATAGGAATGGAAAGATTGAAGGACGAGTCAATATAAGAAAAAAAGGGAAAATTGCTAGTTCAGGGCCATGGGAAAGGTCTTAGAACAAATAAGATCAGGAATAGAAGGTAGAGGTTCTAGTCCCCTCTTCAGTAGGAAGTAAGAATCAAGAATTTTTGAAGAAAGTAACTGAAGCCATTCCTGTCAAATGGCCTAAATCATTTGGGTAGAGCAAGAGACTAAGTTAGAATGGTTTGAAGCATTCTCTATGAGGAATATCATAAGGAGTCAAGAAAACTAAATTAAAAGGTTTGCCAAGTGGCAGTTAATTTCCAGCTGAGTTTAAAAATCATCAATTATACTGAGTGAAATCAATTGAATTTTGTTACCACTCCTAGGACTTTTAGAAAATTGAAATTAAATACAGAGGAATCAAATAGTAGGGATTATCTAAAATTGAGGATTATCAGATCAAGAACAGAAAGATGACAGATTCTAGACTGGTGCTTATTGACTCATTAAAGAGGCAGAACACCTGTACAAGAGTATGAAAGTAAGTGAAACATTATTAGATAAAAAGTACCAGGAAAATTTAGAAGGGTCAAGTATCACAATGATAGTAAAGAGATGGTTAATGTGAGTGAGAAAGAGGGGAAAAGAATAAATGAAAGGCAACATCTTTCAGTACATAATCTTGCCTCTTATTTTTACCAAGATATGACCCACTTGTCATGAGCTTCTTTGTTTCCCTTATTTTACCACCAAATTCTTTCTAAATCTTTATGAATCTTCTCTTAGACTTTTGCTACAGTCTCTTCTGAAAACAAATGCCTTGTAATCTTGATCCCACTCTACTATTTCTTTTCTGGCAGCTTGACTTATCAAACAGTTCACCCCTCACTCATTTCTTTTTTCCCTATTACTCATTCTTTCCAACTACCTGCAAATGTAATCAGATCATTCCTTTTTAAAAAACCTAAATTTCACCCTTCTATTCCACAGTTATAATCCTCTTATCTCTCCTTCTTTTCACTGCCAAACTCCTAAGAATGCCTTGCCTCCAATTTTTAAATAATCCACTCATTTCTGATAGATGCTTATCAGACATCTGACCCAAACTCTCTAGTATCAAACTTAATTGTTAAATCTAATGGATTTTTCTTATTCTTCATTTTTCTCAGTATCTCTACAGTGTCTGTTGGCTACTCCCACTCCTGTATAGTCTCTTTTCCCTAGGTTTTCATGACACTTTTTTTTTTCTGATTCTTCCACCATTAATTCTGTCTCCTTTCTTATGTCCTTTATGAGTATACCTCAGGGGTCTTTCTTGAATCCTATTTGCTTCAGTTTCTACCCTTCATATTTTGGTGATCTCATGAGCGCTCATGGTTTCAATAATCTCCACAGATGAATCTGAAATCTCTATATCCAGACATATTCTCTTACTTAGCTCTAACGCAACTTTGACAATTATTGTATGGACATATCCACTTGGCAATCCAAAAAAGAACAGATATCTTCCTTAATCAATCTGTCCCTTCTTCAAATTTTCCAATCTTTGTCAAGGACACTTCCATTTTCTATATCATCCAGGTCTACAACCTAAGAGTAATCTTCAATTCTTCCTTTTCTTTCCATCATCATCTTCATATCTAATAAGTGGTCAAAGCTCATCAGTTCTACTTCCTTACCATCTTTGCCAGCTGTCTCTACCTCCTTCCTCATATAAACACCTTCGTTATTCTGGTCCTCATCCATTCTTACGACCAAACTTTGCAGTGGCTCCCTAATTTCTTCTCAGGTAAAATATAAACTCCCTAGCCTGAAGATTAGATTCATCACACCTGATTCCAATCTATTTCTCTATATTTGTTTCAAATTTATTACTTTTACATGTTTCAATGTTCTGAAAAAAAATGAACTAAGAGCTGTTTCCCAAAGTCAGCAGTCTATTTCCTGGAAGCAGGAAAAACAGTCTATTTCCTGCTTCCACACATCTACACAAACCAGTATACATGTCTTGACCTTGAATTTACTCAGTCATCTGATTACTTATCATCTAAGATTCAGTTCAGGTTTCATATCCTCTTTGAAGCCTTCTTCGGTCTTTTCACTTATCAACACCCTCCATCTTTTCATAGAACAACTTCACTAATCTGAGTGTAAGACATATCTGTCCTAGTGGAATGTAAACTCCTTGAGGGTGGAGTTGTTTTTGTTTTTTGTCTATATTTCTAGTAGTTAGTACAATGCCTTAAGGATAGTGACATTGGGAAGGCAATGGGAGCCTGATGAAAAGGAGAAAGTTAAGAAGAGTTGCTCTAGGGAATGTAGGGGGTGAAAGATGAAATGACCAAAAAAAAAACCACATACAAAGTTTTGAGCTTTGGAGCATATCAATTTATTAAGTTAATGTGTAATTAATTGGGACCAGCCCTCCTTAGCTTTGGCACTAGATGGTAAATATAGGGAGAGACATTTTTAATGCATTAAAAACAATTAGTCATAAGACTAATTGATTAAATCAATTAACAAGGTAAAAACCAGAATTCAAAATAAGGTAACTTGATTTCTAATTGGAGGAAATATTAGGGACTTTCCAAGCTGGGAGGGAAAGAGGAAGAAGTGTGATTCCCTGAAATCAGTAAAAGAGATTTCCCATTTCTTAGTGTCTGTATTCAATCAAAGAACATGGAGACAATTACTGATTGACCATTTTTAGTTTTCAGATAAGATATGTGGGTTTCTTGAGATGTATAATAGTAAGAAAACTCCTTGCATCAATCTTTGTATCTGATTGGGTTTCTCACTAGCATAATCTAAGTCTTTAATCAAGAGTCTCAATGCAATAAGTAGAGGTGGTCCAGCTTCCCAGTCATACAGGGCTAGGTTCAAACAGTGCAGTAAAGTTTTCTGATATTTCCTATAAAAGTTTTCTCACTGAGATAGAAATTAGACTAGCCTCATAACTGAATAGAAAGAGAAATGAACTAGAATTGAGTCACAAGATGGAGTCAATGCGGTTCGCTCAATTCTCACAATTCCCTCATGACAACAGCATTGGAGTAGGAGCAAAAAATTCAGATAATGACCCAGAGTTTAAGATATTAGGACATGAATGATTATGAGATTAGGTTTAAGAAATTCTAAGGTGGAGAGCAGTGTATATTTGGAACAGTCAACTACAGAGTGAAGATTGCGAGAAAACAAAACTAAGGGCAGAATAGGAGGTGGTGAGTTGGAAGAACTAAGAGAAAAGGAATGTAACTAGGTAGTTTGGTGAGTCAAAGTGACTATTGGTATCACTTCCCCCACCTTCAAATTGACGTGTTCTCCATGACCGGTACACAAATTGCCTTAGTATTGCAGTTGGCTAGAGAGAGAAGCTACAGAGCCCCAGTAGAAGGGAGTCATTTTCTCTCCTATTGTTCTTAAATTGAAAAATCATCCTTTTAAAATTATTTATGGCATTATCTTTCTATATTATCCTTAACTGGACTTTCATGAAACTTTGTGCACAGGGCACAGCATTACATGTAGACAGAGAAGATTATTATCTCAACCTAGATGACCCAGTGACAATCCAAATACAGAATGTCCCCAAACAGAACGCTGTGATTTCTGTTACTGGCACCACTATTCCTATTTTGGTATGAGAGACACATTTTCTCCATAATTTTCACTCTTGCTAATGAATTACTATATATGCTTCTGTGCACACCATTATCAAACCTGAAATTGAAAACTGCACAGGTAACCCTTACTCCATGAAATAGATATTGTTTTGAAAAAATATATAATGCAAAATTGATCATATATCAAATTTAGTTTTCCTTTTCATTTCCATGATAAAAGTATCTAGCAGTTAAATAGTGCTCTAAAGTTTGTAAATACCTTTATATCTATTATTTCATTTAGTCCTTAGAGATGTGTTCTTACAAAAGATAAGCCACTCCAAATATACAAGAAACTAGAGACCTGGAACTAGAGAAGGCCTAGTTATCAATCTATCCAAACCCCACCTCCCTTACTCAGTTTACCTTCTGATCTCTTTTTTCTTTTATTTTTCCAAATTTATTAATTTATTTCTTTTCAGTTTTCAACAATCACCCTTCCTTACCAAGGTGGCATGCAATCTTTCCCCCTCTAAAATTTATTCATTTATTTGCTTTCCTTTTCTACATACTTTCCTTTTCTATATAAGTTCCAAATTTTCTCCCCTCCTCTCTCCAAGATGGAGTGCAATCTTACATGGGTTCTACACATGCATTCCTATTAAACACACTCTCACATTAGTCATGTTGCATAGAAGAATTAAAATGAATGGGAAAAACCATGAGAAAACCAAAACATAACAAAAGGGAAAATAATCTGCTTCATTCAGACACCATAGTTCTTATTCTGGATGTGGATGGCATTTTGCATCATGAGTCCTTTGGAACTGTTTTAGGTCCTTGCATTGCTGTGAAGGGCCAAGTCTATCAAAAACAGTCCTTGCAAACTGTGGCTTTTACTGCGTATAATGTTCTCCAGATTCTGCTCACTTCACTCAGCATCAGTTCATATAAGTCCTTCCAGGTTTTTCTGAAGTTTACCTGTTCATGATTTCTTATAGAACAATAGTATTCCATTACATTCACAAACCACAACTTGTTTAGCCATTCCTCAATTGATGGGTACCCCTTGATGTCCACTTCTTGGCCATCACAAAAAGAACTTCTATAAATATTTATGTACACATGGGGGATTTCTTTAAAAAAGAAAAAAATAGTTATTACACAAGATCTGAGTTAAGCCTGTTACATACAACATCCTATCTGTGATTAACATATGGAAGTTCATTGAGGTAGCCACCTAGTTTTGGATGCTCAATTTTCAAATGACTCATTCCCAAGAAATGTTATTGCCACTCCTTTAGTTCAGAGATACTGTTTACTACTGATTGTCCTGCTGGAGACCTTTCATGAGTTATGACATGAGAATTATTAGGTCCTCTCTAGAGCACAACTCTTTCCCACCTCCTTTCTGCTTCCCACTATACTGTCATGGTAATTTTCACACTCCTATATTCCAGATGCAGAAACAATCACTTGAGGATTGCAATGTCACCACGGATAAAGCAGTGGGCATGAATCAGGAAGACTCATCTTCCTAAGTTCAAATATGGTTTCAGACACTTACAAAGCTGTGTGACCCTGGAAGTCACTTAACACTGTTTGCCTTAGTTTCCTTACTTCTAAAATGACCTGGAAAAGAAAATGGCAAATCACTTCAATATCTTTCCCAAGAAAACCCTAAATGGAGTCACAAAGAGTCAGACATGATTGAAATGATTGAACAATGATTTAAAAAAATCTCTTGTTTTCTTTACTTTTCTGATGTTAGTCATAGATACAGATGTAGATATATAGATACAGATATAGATATGTCTATATCTTTAAATGGATATAGACATCTCTCTATATATTTATAGCTATTTCTATCTATATCTATATTTATCTGTCTTCCCCATCCATCCATTCATCCATCCATCCATCTTTCTATCCATCCATCCATCCATCCATCTATCTATCTATCTATCTATCTATCTATCTATCTATCTATCTATCTATCTATCTATCTATCTATCTATCCATCTATCCATCTACCCCAGTTGTCTATGGGATTACCTTGTGGAAATCCTCCATGGGATATGTTATTCAGTTGGAGATGGGTTTTCTTTCTACTTCCTATCTCTTTTCTTTTCTGACTCTAATTCCAGAAAAGAACCTTCTTTCCTAAAAAGACTTTTCCTTTGCTGCTCTGGGCTTAAATGCCTTTCAAAAAAGACTTTGGCAAAGGGGAAATCTTTTAAATATAAAGTCAAGGTAACATGCACTAAATGTACTACCAATTTTTTAAGTCTCTTATTAGTGAAGTTCTATATTTGGACATGTTGTATACATATATTATGGATCTTTAGAAAGGCAGTTAGAGGTTATGTAGTATGATAAATAAGGAAATGTTGAAGGATGTTCTAAAATCTCCTCTGCTATTTTGACACAGATCAAAGAAAACTCCATAAACCAATAATGAAATCTACAAGAATTCAAAGTAAATATTCATTCCCTTTAATGTCCAAGGTTCTTTTATTTCATTTCTAGCTGTTTTTTTTAAATTTTTCTCATTTGCATTTTTTGTTAAGACACATTCTGTCCTTGTGAAAAGAGCTTTAAAAATCAGTTCCTTATTTTTATGACCACAGTAATAAAAACAGGTTGTAATTTTACCTCTCACCCACAAAAAAATGTCACCTGGGAGATTCTCAGTTATTTTTTCTTATGTGTCATCAATAGCTACAAGATATCAGGGAATAGGCAGAAAGCCTATCCCATACAATTTGAATCCAGTCCATAGGACCATATGGTCAAAATCTGGAAGAAGCTTTAGAGTTCATCAAATTCAGTGCCTTCATTTTACAAATAAGGAAACTAAGGGAAAGAGTGGTTAAGTGATCTCTATAAGGTTAGGAAAAGAGGCAGAGACAGGAGTTACACCTAGGACCACCAATCTTTAATTAATGCTCTTTACTACTCTTCTAGTGCCTTATTCTTGTTAAAACATTATGCCAGAAAAGTGTAAGGTCTAAAAAATTTTCAAATGAAGAGTTGGTGATGGGTTTTATTTCATCAAAGGGACAGACAGCACTTCATTTCATATAGAATCATTATAGCAACTCATGAAACAGTGTAGTTTAGAGCACCTGCTCAGGCCAAATAAAGAAATTATCCTTGAAGGAATAAATTTATTTCACACTCATATGTGTGTGTTCATCTTTCATTGCCAAAGAAGACCATGCCATCAAGAGAGAAATAATGACATGACTTGCACTTGACTTTGTTTTGAGTGAGGGAGGGCTGTGCATCTCACCAGCCTCCCTTCTCCTCCAAAGCCATCTGAATCCAGTGACCAGATATTTATCAGGATGACTAGAGATGACCCAGGTTGAGGTAATTGGCGTTAAGTGACTTGCTCAAGGTCACACAGCTAGTGACTGTCAAGTGTCTGAGGTGAGATTTGAACTCAATCCTCCTGACTCCTGCACTGGTGCTCTAGCCACTGCACCACCTAGCTGCCCCTGCATTTATTTACATCAGAAACAAAAAATAATTTGCAAAATCATGTTACTTATAATTTTTTTTCTACTCTCTTTTTACCCTGTCTCTCCTCAAAAGGGTTTTACATGCAAAAACAATTCTCAACATTCATTCCTAAAACTTTGAGATCCATCTTATCTCCCTTCTTCCCTCCCCACCCATCACCACTGAGAAGGCAAGCAATTCAGTATAGGCTATACATGTGTAGTTATGCATAAGACTTCCATAATAGTCATGCTGTGAAAGACTAACTATATCTCCCTCCATCCTATCCTGCCCCTCATTTATTCTGTTTTCTCTTTTGACTTTGTCCCTTCCCAAAAGTGTTTACTTCTAATTATTCACTCCTCCCATTTGCCCTCCCTTCTATCATCTCCCCACACCCCACTTTTCCCCTGCTCCCCTACTTTCCTGTACTGTAAGATAGATTTTCATACCAAATTGAGTGTACATTATTCCCTCCTTAAGCCAAATGTGATGAGACTAAACTTCACTTTTTCCCTCTCATCTCCCTCCTTTTCCCCTCCATTGACAAAGCTTTGCTTTGCCTCTTTCATGAGAAATAATCTGCCCCATTCCATTTCTCTCTTTTGCCTCCCAACATACTCCTCTCCAATCCCTTGATTTTATTTTTGTAGATATCATTCTATTGTATTCAACTCATCTTGTACTCTCTCTCTCTCTCTCTCTCTCTCTATATATATATAGAGAGAGAGAGAGAGAGAGAGAGAGAGAGAGAGAGAGAGAGTGTATGTCCATTTGTCTGTGTGTGTATAATCCCTGAACTACCCAAATACTGAGAAAGTTTCAAGAGTTACAAATATTATCTTTCCATGTAGGAAAGGAAACAGTTCAACTTAAGTAAGACCCTTATGATTTCTCTTTCCTGTTTAACTTTTCATACTTCTCTTGATTCTTATGTTTGAAAGTCAAATTTTCTATTCAGCTCTGAGCTTTTCATCAAGATTGCTTGAAAGTCCTCTATTTCATTGAATGACCATTTTTTCCCCTGAAGTATTATACTCACTTTTGCTGGATAGGTTTTTCTTGGTTTTATTCCTAGTTCCTTTGACTTCTGGAATATTATATTCCAAGACCTTAAGTCCTTTAATGTAGAAGCTGCTAGATCTTGTGTTACCTTGATTATATTTCCACAATACTAGAATTGTTTCTTTCTAATTGCTTGCAATATTTTCTCCTTGAACTTGGAACTCTGGAATTTGGCTACAATAGTCCTAGGAGTTTTTCCTGTAAGATCTCTTTCAGGAGGTGATTGACAGATTCTTTCAGTATTTATTTTGCCCTCTTGTTCTAGAATATCAGGGCAGTTTTCCTTAATAATTTCATGAAAGATGATTTCTAGGCTCTTTCTTTGATCATGGCTTTCAGGTAGTCTTATAATTTTTAAATTGTCTTTCCTGAATCTTTTTTCCAGGTCAGTTGTTTTTCCAATGAGATATTTTGCATTGTCTTCTATTTTTCATTCTTTTGGTTTTGTTTTGTAATTTCTTGGTTTCTCATTAGCTTCTATCACCTCCATTCTAATTTTTAAAGAACTATTTTCTTCAGTGAGCTTTTCACCCTCCTTTTCCATTTGGCTAATTCTGCTTTGTCAAGCATTCTTCTCCTCATTGGCTTTTTGGACCTCTTTTGCCAATAGAGTTATCCTATTTTTAAAGGTGTTATTTTCTTCAGTATTTTTTGGGGGGTCTCTTTTAGCAAGCTCTTGACTGGATTTTCATGATTTTCTCACATTGCTCCTATTTCTCTGCCCAATTTTTCCTCCACCTCTCTTATTGATTTTCAAAATCCTTTTTGAGGTCTTCCATGGCCTTAGACCACTGCATATTTATTTTGGAGGCTTTGGATGCAGAAGTCACAACTTTTAGGTCTTCCTCTGATGGTATGCATTGTTCTTTCTCATTCTAAAGGATGGAAGAGCATACCTGTTCACCAAGAAAGTAGCCTTGTATAGTCTTATTTTCTTCCCTTTTTTGGGCATTTTTCCCATCCAATTACTTGTCTTTTGAGTCCTTTGTCAAGAGGAGGGCATACTCTGAGGACTTGTAAGTTCTCAGTTCCTCCAAGATGGCACAATCAAGGGCCTGTGCTCTTGTCTGTGAGCAACCACAAGTACTCCATTCTGCCCAGTATCTGTGAGTACAATTCCCTCTCCACCACACCAGCACTCTTTCTCAACCCAAGAGAGCCATTCAGGGCTGAGAATCAGATTAGCCACTCAATTTTCCCAGAGACTTCAGGCTGAGGGCTCAAAAAATGGATGCTGCCACTCCAGACTGGGTCAGACCCTGTTCCCTTCTCACACATATGAAAGAGCTTTCTTGCTGACCTTTGAAGCTGTATTTGGCTTTTGTAGGTGGAGCAATCTGGGAACCACACTTGCTGCCAGGGATTCCCTCTGAAGCCTGTTCTAGTCCTGTTCCTTCTGTGCTGCAGTCAAGGCTAGACTGCACTCTGTTCCACACCTGGTATGATAGACCCTTCCTGTCAGCCTTCCCAGGGGGCCTTCTGCTAGAAATCTCTTTCACCCTGTTGTTTTGTGGTTTCTGCTGCTCTAGAATTTGTTTAGAGTTATTTTTTATAAGTATTTTATGGGCTATGGAGGTGAGATTCTACAGGCCCATCCTGGCTCTGCCCCATTACTTATAATTTTTAATGCAATAGGATACAGCATAGTATATATGAACTATTTCAAAATTTGCATGATGTATTTGCAAAAAATTATGCATTGATATTTCCTACATACTGTTGGTAATGTTAGACTACTTTCAGCTATTTAATCATTAAAAAGGATTTCTAGAATGAAATGATTTTAAGTTTATTGGCTCAAATAAAGTTTTTGGACTTACATTGGATGCCAATTATCTGTACTATTTCTGTCCCATTTCTCCAGCTAATTGAAAATTGATTGCATCAGGTTCCTTTTGTTCTGAGACTATTTTTTACACTAATATTTTTAGTTTACTGGCATCTGAAAAAATGACCCTTGTAGCAATATTTTAAAACTATTACTTTTTATGCTTTCAAATATAGATGTACTATTAGAATGTACAAGATTTGTTAGCTAGTAAAGTCATGTGGATTCAGTGAAACATTAAAACTTTGACATATCCTTCATACTGATTCCTGCACCTTTCAAGTAAATAATAAAAATTTAATTCCCTAATATTAGTTTGTTTCAGCAAATATTGATTAATCACCTCTTGTATGCAAGGCATAATATATTTAGAGAGACATAAAAGTGATAAATAGCACAGCCTCTACTCCCAAAGAGCTTAAATATAGGCAGCGATGAGCATTGGTAATGATCTAGACCTGCAAGGAACCTCTTAGAGCAATTAATGCAACACTCTCACTTTACAGATAAGGAAACTGAGGTTTAGGAAGGATAAAGGATTTCTTCAAGGTTACATAGGTAATATTAGAAGTGTTTTATGAACCAATGTCCTCTGATGCAAGAACTAGTGATCTTTCTTTGGAGAGGTACTGAAAGACTCCACAAAGGCATATTTTTAAAGACTAAGTATACTTATTTCACCCTGGATGGAAGTATTGGGACTGATCACATGCTCAGTCCTCCTCTGGTTGTCACTGGAGCTTTGACCTGAAATTTTCTCTTGGGGCTAGTTCACCCTGTTATAGACAGTCTGATGGCCCATGATCCCCAGGAACTCACTATGTTAATTTAAAACACAGTTTGGATTGTTTAGCTCAGAATTTGGGAGTTTAAGAAACCTCAGCCTCAGCCTCCCTAGGAACAACAGGGATATTCAACATTGCAACCAATGATCTAATTTTCAAACGGGTGAAAACAACAGTTTTCAAAATATAAGTCAAAGTGCTAGATTTCAATTCCTGGAGAAATTCAGGGCATGTCATTAATGATAGAATTACTGAATGTCTACAAAAGGAAAGATTGACAGAGAAGCAATGTGGTTTCATTCAGAATGGATCATTCCAGACAATCCATACTCACACCCTTCCCCTTCTTTTTTTAAGTCAGATTGATATATGGGTGGTTCAGTGCAATATCACAGAAGGAGTTCACCTAGTTTTAAGGAAGTATTTCGGAAAGTTCTTCATACTATGATTGTGAAAAACATGGAGTGACATAAACTAGATAATAATGAAATTAAATTGTTTCAGAGATGCTTGAATAACCAGAGTAAGAGAATTGTTTTGAATAGTTCCATATTGATTTAACAGGATATCTTCAGTGGAGAATTCTGAGGAGCTCCAGGAATAGGTCCTTCACCCTGTGCTGTTTACCGTTTCAACAGTCTTTTGTGTAGTATTTCATCTGAAATGTTCTCCCAACTTGAACTTGCAATACTGAAATGTGTCTACAGAGGTTGGATACTATGTCAAGTTTGAGGGGGTATCTTATGGGACAATACACGTTTTTGTTGTTTTTTGTTTGTTTTTGTAGAGGGACTATGCTCCGAATTATAGCTTAAAAACTTCACTGGTGTACTCCCATCAATAATTACCCAGTAAACACATTAATCTCTTAGAAAAAGAATTTATTAAGAAAGTATAATAGAAACAATAGCTACAAAATTTCTCTCCCAAATAAACCTGGGGTATGATCGCTCACATATAGATTCATAACATCTGTGGGAAGAATGGACACAGTACATAATGTTTCTACACCCTGTGTTTGCTAAGGTAACTCAAAACTGGGTATACAGGGAGAGAAAGCCCTCCTTCTCTTTACAGAGTTCTCATAAAGCTTCCCTTAGGATGCAATATCTCTGCTGGACAATTTGTTCAGCTGTATTCTCAGTAGCTACCTGACTTCAAAAATTAACTCTCTGTTGCCAGGGCTGACTTATTTTTGAGTTCATAGCTGCTTGATCACTCAAATGAATACCTTTATATTTGTGTCTGTCTGGAGTACTCATCTTTGTTCCATCAGTTGTACCTTGAATTCTCTTGAATCCAAAATGATGAGTAGTATCTATCTTTGTGCAAGTCACTGCTAAAGGTGGTTGATGAAGAAGGGAGATAAATCTCTTATTTTTCCCCATATTGAAGTCTCTTCCACAAATATTGAACAATTAGAACAAATAGTTATATAGAAAAATTAGATCAAACTCCCACAAACTCTTTAGGGTTTATCTATGAAGAGTCCCCAAGGGAATGATTAATTTGTTTCAGATTCAGATGTTCATAACTTCTAAAAGGATTACCAAGTATGATTGTGATTTTATAGTTAAAAACTTGTTACCATATTAAAACTACATCATCCTTGACTAAATCTTACCACTACATCAATTGAGTTGGGGGAAGGAGAGTTTGTATCCACCTCCCTTACACTTAGCTGAAAGTATAAATTGCATATTATAGTTGATGCAAATATGGGAGAGTCAGTTGATGTGGGACAATTCATGACTTCAGGCTGCATGTTCTCGTACTTGAGTTAAAAAAATCATCTTCACAAACAGAAAATCAGAGAAACATGGCTTAGACAACACTTTCTCTGAAAAAAAGATCAATGAATCTTGGATTATAGTAAGTGGTACCAGGATTAGTGTAATACCCTAGACTTGGCACTGGTCAGACTGTGACAAATTGTGTTTAATTTAAGAAACCCATCCAGGGTAGGTCAACTGTGATGATAAAGTGCCCTTTCAGCTTGTGCCATATAAGAAAATACTCAAGATTTAAAAAAAAAACAAACTGTCTTCATGTTTTTGAAACATTAAAAATTAAGAGGGATGAGACTTTTTTGACCTCTAAGAATAGAACCATGAGTATTGGTGGAATTTCTTTTTTTTTTCTTTAAATATAAATTTATTTATTTAACTTTTTACATTCACTTTCACAAAATTTTGGGTTCCAAATTTTCTCCCCATTTATACCCTTCCCCCACCCCAATACACCAAGCATTCTAATTTTCCCTATCACAAATCTGCCCTCTCTTCTATCATCCCTCCCTTCTCTTGTCCCCATCTTCTGTTTTGTCCTGTAGGGCCAGATGACTTTCTATTCCCCATTAACTGTATTTCTTATTTCCTAGTAGCAAGAACAATACCAAACAGTTGTTCCTAAAACTTTGAGTTCCAAATTCTCCCCATCCCTCCCTCCCCACCCATTCCCTTTGGGAAGGCAGGCAATTCAATATAGGCCATATCTGTGTAGTTTTGCAAATGACTTTGATAACAGTCGTGTTGTGTAAGACTAACTGTATATCACTCCATCCTATTCTGCCCCCCCCATTGTTTCCATTTTGTCTTTTGATCCTGTCCCTCCCCAAGTGTTGACTTCAAATTGCTCCCTTCTCCTATTGCCTTCCCTTCCATCATCCCTCCCTCCCTGCTTATCTCCTTCTCCCCCACTTTCCTGTACTGTAAGATAGGTTTTCATATCAAAATGAGTGTGCATTTTATTCCTTCCTTTAGTCGAATATGATGAGGGTAAACTTCATGTTTTTTTCTCAGCTCTCCTCTTTTTCCCTCCACTAAAAAGTCTCCTGCTTGCCTCTTGAATGACATATAATTAACCCCACTCCATTTCACCCGCTCTCCTCCCACTACATTTCTCTCTCACCATTTACCTTAATTTCCTTTAAGATATGGTCCCATCCTATTCAATTCACTCTGTGCTCTCTGTCTCTGTGTGTGCGTGCATGTGTGCATGTGTGTATGTGTGTGCGTACATGTGTAGATGTGTGTGTGTATGTGTGTGTGCATGCGTGCATGTACGTGTGTGTGTGTACCTCTGTGTGTGGTCCCACCAACTACCCAGGTACTGAAACGTTTTAAGAGTTACAAATATTGTCTTTCCATGTAGGAATGTAAACAGTTCACCTTTGGTAAGTCCCTTCTGACTTCGCTTTGATATTTACATTTTTATGCTTCTTCTCATTCTTGTGTTTGAAAGTCAAATTTTCTTTTCAGCTCTAGTCTTTTCATCAAGAATGCTTGAAAGTCCTCTGTTTCATTGAAAGACCATATTTTCCCCTGAAGTATTATACTCAGTTTTGCTGGGTAGGTGATTCTTGGTGTGAGTCCTAGTTCCTTTGACTTCTGGAATATCTTATTCCACGCCCTTTGATCCCTTAATGTAGAAGCTGTTAGATCTTGTGTCATCCTGATGTATTTCCACAATACTTGAATTGTTTCTTTCTAGCTGCTTGCAATATTTTCTCCTTGACCTGGGAACTCTGGAATTTGGCCACAATGTTCCTAAGGTTTCTCTTTTTGGATCTCTTTCAGGCAGTGATTGGTGGATTCCTTCAATACTTATTTTGCTCCCTGGTTCTAGAATCTCAGGGCAGTTTTCCTTGATAATTTCATGAAAGATGATGTCTAGGCTTTTTTTTGGATCATGGCTTTCAGGTAGTCCCATAATTTTTAAATTGTCTCTCCTGGATCTATTTTCCAGGTCAGTTGCTTATCCAATGAGATATTTCACATTCTCTTCCATTTTTTCATTCTTTTTGTTTTGTTTTATGATTTCTTGCTTTCTCAGAAAGTCATTAGACTCCATCTGTTCCATTCTAATCTTGAGAGAATTATTTTCTTCAGTGAGCTTTTGAACCTCTTTTTCCATTTGGCTAATTTTGCTTTTGAGAGCATTCTTCTCCTCATTGGCTTTTTGAACCTCTTTTGCCAATTGAGTGACCCTATTTTTCAAGGTGTTATTTTCTTCAGCATTTTTTTGGGTCTCCTTTAGCATGGTATTGACCCATTTTTCATGCTTTTCTTGCATCTCTCTCATTTCTCTTCCCAGTTTTTCC
Organism: Bettongia penicillata ogilbyi; assembly: GCA_023548195.1. Classification (NCBI taxonomy): domain Eukaryota; kingdom Metazoa; phylum Chordata; class Mammalia; order Diprotodontia; family Potoroidae; genus Bettongia; species Bettongia penicillata. The sequence goes on from JAJHZJ010000645.1 coordinate 645,490, forward strand.
TCCACCTGTCTAACTTGATTTTCAAAATCCTTTTTGAGCTCTTCCATGGCCTGAGCCTACCGGACATCCACGTGGGATGTCTGGGATACAGAGGCCCCAACCTCCATGTCTTTCCCTGACGGTAAGAATATTTCCTTGTCATCAGAATTGAAAGGCGGCAACATCTGCACCCCATCAAAGTAGCTCTCTATGGTTTTATTTTGCTTCCTTTTTCTGGGCATTTTCCAAGCCAGTTACTTGACCTCTGAGATTCCTCTCCACCCCTGCCTCACCTCCGGATCTGCCCAGCTACTGCTTGGGGTCTGAGATTCAATTGCTGCTTCCCAGCCTCAGGGCTTTCCGTGGCGGGAGTGGCTGCTATTCAATGTGAGCTTAAGTTCTGGTGCTGGGGTGGGGGCAGGGCCACCTTCCAGGCTCAGTTCCCTCAGGGGGTTTATGCAAAGACTCTTCGGTACTGGCCCTGAGCCCCTTCCTGCTCCTGGAGTCTCCTGCCACTGCTGCCCCTGCCGCTGCCTCTGCCACTGTCTCCTGAGGAGGCCCGAGCCACAGAGACACCCCGCTCCCCTCTTGGCCATCCCAGACGTCTCTCTCACTGACCTGTAGTGCCTGTGGGTGGAGGGACCTTTGCAGCCACCAGAGATTCCATCCCTGAAGCCTACTCGGATCTGCTCTTCTGGGGCCACACGGCCAGGGCTGGACAGGGCTGGGCTTTACGTCAGGACCTCTGGGACCTCTGGGAATGGCTTTCCAGGGCTCTCTGGAACGGAAATCTCTTCCAGTGTGTTTCTGCATGGGTTCCACTGCTCCAGAATTTGTGGGGAGTTCTTTTTACAGGAAATTTATGGTCTGTGGATTCGGAGCTAGCATACGTGATTCTTTCTACTCCGCCATCTTGGCTCCTCCCTGGAATTTCTAAAGATGAAAATTTTATCTTGATATGGGGGAAAAATAACAATTAGAACTCTGTTTTTGTTGTTTTAAATTTATTTGTTTTCAATTTTCAACTAGAATTTTTGAAAGCGTGGGCTGGCTCAGATGGTGATAGTTTGCAATCCAATACACATAATCAAGCAAATATTGGATGACCACTTGTTGGATATATTACAGTGAGGATTCCTTTTAGGTATAGGTTGAACTATAAAACTGTAGAGATTATGTCAAACTTTTAGAACCTGCGATTCTGAAAATTCAGTGAAGATATAACATCCAATGACTGCCCAGCTACTATTTCTATAGTGCCACTTTCTATCCTACAATTCTATCAAAAGATAAACTACCTTTTCCTTCCTATGAGTCAACTATCAATGGTTGTAATCAGATAACATAACCTCTTCATAGGTGTTAACAAATTAAGCATTACTTTCTTATAAGGTGATGTAATAGTTGAATGAGGTTATTTAATTTGATAGTAATTTCAGTAAACTTGGAGGAATAGTTGGACAGGATGTTCCTAGTTCATTGTCTTTTAAATCTTCCACTGCTAAATCTACACAGGTCAATGGAAGTCTTGTCTTAATTTGGAGTAGACTCTGAAGAATTGCACTTGAATATGACTTAGCACAACATAAATGCAAGGAGAACATGGGTGATCCCTAATCAATGTAGCAGCATACTTGGAGAGCCTTACCTGCAGGGAATGTAACACTGTGATGCTATTGCTAACTTTAAATCTCTGTATCTTGGTGGAATTTTTCCATATCATCTAATTTTTTTATCTTTAATTTCAAATGACAGATATTTGTGTGGATTCTCATATACATACATGTGCATATGTGTACATTTTGGTAAACATAATGAATAAGAATATTATTTTACTTATATTTTGTATTTTGCTGAAGCCTGAGATGTAATTTTCTTGAAAGCATGCATATATAAATAAAACAAATGGATGACATAATGAATCTAGGTAATGTAATTAGATGCATTTGAATTTTAAAAATAAATATTGCTGTAGAGTAGTTGTGAGAATGCCACTCCCCCTCCACCCAGTAAATAATTAAAGGAATGCATTTACCTATCTCCATCCATTTAAATGTGACCCTTTCAGTTTGTGTGGTTACATTTCCTGTTTCAGATATGCAATTGTTGATTTCAGTCAGTAAGGTTTAAAATTAATGTACAGAGAAGCGCCAACATAAGAACAAGATCCCAAATTTAGATTCTTTGCTTATAATAGTCTCAAAAAGTAAAGTTTAAGCTTTATAAGAAAAGAGAGTCAATACTGAGGAAAGCGGGATGGGATTGCTATAATCTATTATTAAACATTCATTGACTAGCTGCATTGCCCTAGGGCTACATAGAACAGAGAGAATCAGACAAGGTTTCTACTTGGCAACTAGAAAATTGTACAATCTTTTCCCTCGGTATTTGGAAAAAGATTCACGTTAATGTCTGTAGGTGAATCTTGGTATCACTTAAGATCTTTTGGTCCATTGGCTAAGCAGGAAGAATGGAGAGGGCACAAATTTTGGATGAGGAGTCTGGGGGAAGGGAAGACAGTGATAATGGTTTCATTATCTTATTGCCCCACTGACTTTTTTTTTTTTTTTGGCGGGGTAGGAGAGGGTTTGAGGAAAGGACCAAGTGTAGACCGGTCAGTGTGGAGTAGAGGGTGTATGATGTTCCATGTACCCTACACTTATCCTCCCAATGAGCTGACTGATTTTCTTCCCACTTGCGATGTAGAGACTTTGCACGGATCGGGTGGGGATGGGGATTCCCTCCTGGACAGTAGTCCACTTCCGGAAGCCCCGATGGGGGATGGGGAAGGGGAGTAGCTCCCTGTCCCCCAACCCCCAACAATGTATGGGCGGCTACTAGCTTCAAGGCTCCTTTGTGATTGGGGCGGGAGAAAGACAAGGGAAGAATGAGACAAAAGGGCTTCCCTGTAGCTTCAGAGGAGCTTGCCCACTGGGACTATGGTTCCCGTTGCCTAGTGAGCTTGGGAAGGCGGAGTTGATGCTGTTGTGGGGACCCCGAACGCTGAACGTAGTGGAGGGGGTCTTAGAATCAAGGAGCTTAGAGACCAGCGAGGAAGAAGGAGAGGAAAACGTTAGGGGAGAACGAGCTTTGAAAACAGATTTGAAGCTTTATTTATTTATTTTATGTATGAGACTCTTTGTCCAGAACCTACCAGAGGTGGGCATGGGATCCAGGGTCTAGGAAACAAGCTACTGAGCTGGTCACGACTCGATATCAATGGCTGCTGCTGCGGCGGCGGTCGCAACCACTGGGCAGAAGAGGTGACAGGGGGACACTCTCTCTTTCCAAAGCGAAGCCAGATGTGCAGCAGCAGAGGCAGCCGCCCTTGCCTCCTCCATTGAGAAGATGAAAATGCTTTTGCTGAGCCCGTAGTGACCAGGTTTCGTTACTGAAGCCCCTGAGCAGCAGTGGGGACTCCAAGCTCTTGGAAGGCTACAGCTAGTCTCAGCCCCTCCCGCACCCTAGAGCTACAGATAGTCTTTTTTTCCCACCCTCTTGCTTCCCTTCCACTCCCCCTGGGGATCCACGGCCAAGCTGGGGGCGGGGTTGGAGAATAAGGAAGAGAGGGCGCCTGGGTTCGTGTAGCCGCGGTGCCTGCGGGGGGGAGGGGAGGAGGATTGAGAGGAGGGGGGAGAGCAGGGTGCGTGGTGCCGCCGTCTTGTCCTCCTCCCCCTTTCCCTCCTCCTCCTCCTCCTGCTCCTCCTCCTCCTCCTCCGCTCTCGGTCAGCGGCGGCGGCGACGGCGGCAGCAGCAGCACCAGCAGCGGGGTCGCGGCGGCGACGGGGCCCCCCCTCCCCCCTTCCGGGGAGCGGCGGAGGGATGTGGGGCTTTGCGGGAGGAAGGCTTTTCGGCATCTTTTCGGCCCCTGTGCTGGTGGCGGTGGTTTGCTGCGCTCAAAGGTAAGCGCCCGGGATCGAAGGAGAACTGAAGCCAGTGTGTATGGCAGGCAATGTGTGCTGTGTCTTGGGGTGGGATGGGAATTTGGGGTGCTGGTAGATGACAGCTGCAGCCTGACCCGGGATCTTTATGTCTCTACTCTCCTATGAAACACCCCCTATCCCCCTACCCCGACTCCGTAGTGTGAACGATCCTGGAAACATGTCCTTCGTGAAGGAGACGGTGGACAAGCTATTGAAAGGCTACGACATTCGCCTAAGACCTGACTTTGGGGGTAAGTGGTACTTGCGCCGCTACTGCGGGATTAACCAACCATTCTTAGGTACCGGAGTGTTATGAGAGTGCATATGGAGTGTGTGTGTGTGTGTGTGTGTGTGTGTGTGTGTGTGTGTGTGTGTGTGTGTGTGTATGTATGAGGTGTCAGTTAACTCCACTGGGAAACAGGGTTTATGGTGGGAATTGATAGATTCCATTCTTCATATGCCTACTCCCCTGCCCCCATCCCAAGGCACAGACCAATACCGTCCTGCAATACCATCGGTTTTCTTTTTTCACTTTGTCCTGATTTTCTGCAGGTCCCCCAGTCTGTGTTGGGATGAACATTGATATCGCGAGTATCGATATGGTATCCGAAGTCAACATGGTGAGTACCTTCCCCTCTTCCGTCGTGTCCTCAACAAACGCATCCCTGGCAACAATGTGCTGGAGGCCTCTGCTACCACTTTTTTTTTTTTTCTGGGTCGACTGAGAGGGTCCACAGTGGAGCTTTGGCTCTGTTCGGTGTATTCTTTGTGGTTTGACTCTTTCCCCGTACCTTTCTTTGCCGGGTGACTGATCTGTTTGAGTTGCTTTTGAGTGCATAGGGTAGGTGGGGTTAGGACGAGGCTTTGTGCTGAAGCTTCACTTTTCAAGCAGATAATGCTCTAAGTTGGCAGCGACTCCAGGTCCTAAAAATCACCTTTCAACTACTATATTCCACTGTCCAATTGAAATTCTGGTGAAACCTTTCTAGGTTATGTGATAGTTTCAGTTTGTCTTAATTAGCTATCTTAGGGGCTTTAGATCATAGAGGATGGAGGAAACTGGAATGTGGGGAGAAGGTTCCCAATGTTCTCTTCAAGTCGGGCATCTTGATTCTCTGTTGTTCCTGGGGGCCAGAGTTCAAGAAAAGGGGTCTGCATTGAAATCCAAGGAAAGAAACTTGTAGCTCGGACAGTCGCTGTCCGAAGTGCTGATAGTCACCCACCTGCTTCAAAACAGGAAAGCTAATGCTGCAGAACGAGTTTTCTGAAAGAGCAGCTGCTGCCAGGAGGGAAGCCAAAGGCGAATTAGGCGAAGTGTCACTTTAGGTTTATGTTCATACTAACAGTGGTTTGAAGGGAAAAAAAAAAAAAAAAAAAAAAAACCTTTCAATGTCTTGACCTGTGGAAAGAGGGAGCTTCTTGCTGCTGATCTCAGCTGCCTGTGTGGAGTTGATCAAATGGTCTTCCATTTGGAATACTTTGGAAAAGCAAGGCAAGGAAAAATGCCCCCCCACCTCCCTTTTATTTTAAAAAAATATCATAGTGTTTAGAAAAAGGTTAAATCTTTGTACCTGAGCTTGTTTTTCCCCCTTAAATCTGATTGAGATGTCTTTTGTCAGAATCAATTTAGTCAATGTGGAAACTTTTCTTGCAGGCATACAAAATATTGAGCTATTTCCTTGGAAATATCCATTGGATTCTAGCAATGAGAATGTGTCTAGTTAATTAAAATATTTGGTCCTGTAGGTAAACTACTTAACTTCATGGTGTAATGAGTTTCTAAGAAATGTTAGCATGAGATTTTCAGAAAGAGTTGAATAGACCAAGATTCACCACATTTTTTGTTTGCTTAACTGGAAGAAGCTTAAGTTATGATTTCTGATATTTGAAAAATATATCTACGTACTTTAGAAATGACTATAAATAGAACTTGGAATTTAAAATTGAAGTACAATGAACGTGCTAGAGAAAGAATCAAAGGAACAGCATGAAATTTTTATTTCAATTAAAAATGCTGAATGTATGTTTTTACTTTTAAAAACCATTTTGAGTAGCACCTGTATGTAATTTAGAGTTATATTTCAAATAACAAATTAATGTATTCATCATTTCTATTCTATGATGTGCTTTTTAAATGGACATTTTCTATTCTCTAGAGATGTGAATTTCATAGGTAATGTTACTTTGTGCTTATTTGATAAATAAACAAAGTGAATTATTACCTTAAAATCAAAGAAAAGCAGAAATTATTTACTTTAAAATAATGGACATTATTAACTAGTAGGAAATGAAAAATCTTTATCTATATAGCTCCTTTGATGAATTTCAAAAATTGATCAATATTTTTGCACCAAGTTGCAAAGCATGGAACTATAAATGTTCCAAGTTTCCCAGGAACACATAAGGCAAAGACAAAAAAGTTATGTACCATTAAACGTGACAAAGGACTTTTAGTTGATCTTTATTTTCCTTAAGTCAATTAATATCTTTTTGAAATTTTCATGTATGCAACTTTTGCAAGATTGACATAACTGCAATATGATATACTATACCCTAAATGCAATTTTAAGCTACTTGACACACCTTCCTGCTTAAATATTTAAGTAAATATTTCATTCCCAAATGATAGGAAGACAGAAGTACTGAAGGCTGATAGCCATTGCCATAGGGCAATTCCAGCAGAGCTATGGCATCTTCTTTTAAACCTCTGATTGAGTCTTTCATATACTCTAGATGAATTACTTTTTTCTTAACCTTATTTGCTTGTGATAGTAACTTCTGTATCTGACCCATCAACAAACATACTTAGTACAAATCACAACTGAACATGCATTACATGATAATTACCTTTTGGTGTAATCAGCATAAATGAATATGTATAAATGAAATGCAAGCAAAGGTTTCCAGTCTACTTAATTAATGGCAAGAATTTTTCAAAGGCTATTGTTGTTTGTGATGGTATACAAATGACAGTGGGGGAATTTAGAATTTAGAAAAGACATTAGGTGGTGGAGCCCATGGAAGGTTAACTGTCTTAGCAAAGATCACTTCTCCTTTCAGCTCAGTTTTGATGAAATTGATTAAATTCAAGCTAAAGTGACAGAAAATTCATCTATGCTTATGGGATTTAAGGAGTTGGAATTGAGAAGCTAGGACTTTTAGTTGTGATACATGAGTTTGGAATAGAATGCAAGTATTCTATATAGAAAAATCCCAGATTTTCAAAATCATCCATCAGCATTTCAACAGTAATCCATCATGTTTGTCTTAGAGTTTGTGATTCTAAGTTTATTCCTCTCTAATGCCAAGACAAGAACTTCAAAATGAAAAAAAAAGTTGCTGTGTCTAGATAATGTCAAAAGAAAAGGATGATATAATCATAAATCTTAACTGGGAAGGCATCTTTGAGGTCATATAAACTGCAAACTCATGCAGGAATATCATCCATAACACCCATGACAAATGTTTGTTCATTTTCTGTTTGAACACATCCATTGACAAGGATCTCACTACTTTACAAAGCAGTCCATTTCCATCCCACTTTTGGAAGGCACTAATTGTTAGAAATATCATGTATGTATTTGGGGCAGGGAATTCAAACTTATGATTCCATCACTGCAAGTAATGCCTATCATTGGAAATCCCCCCATCATTGAGTTTTGATTAGTCAACTACAAATTATTATATTAGAGAGTGACCTGGAGGCATTGAGAAGTCAAATGACTTGCCCACAGAGCTAATATGTATGAGTCAGAATTGTAACTGAGGTCTTCTTGATCAGAGTTGACTCTCTATCCACCATGCCATGCTGTTTCTCTGCTTTATCTAGAGGAAGACCTCAATGAATGTTTGTCAGATTCAGTCAGATATATTTTTGTTATATTAAGTTCCATTTTACTGTAGTTTTAACCATTTGATTTAATATACCAGTTTATAACCACTTTGGCCTCTTCGGCTAGACATAATAAGTCAATTCTTTTCCAATAGCAGTTATTCTAATATTTAAAGATGGCAATCACATCTCCTATGGCCATGAAAACCCTACTCTGATGTCTCATTGTGCCATGGACATTTCTGTGGGTTGTTAAAGGCTATACCTGTGGAACACCAGTTTTACAAATCCTACTAAACTAGAAAGCCTTCAAATATGAACCTTAGTGACCTACAACAGTACAAAAATACTATAGCTAAGTTTGCAAAGGATTGCCTACAAGGTAATGTGTACATCATATGTAGTTACACTTGAAATCTACCCATTAAATTGCAGAGGACTTGTTATCTGCAACAATGAAGGGAATATCACATTCACACCAACGATATCATGGATACAAGAGACATTGGTGGATTGTGTCTTATACATATTTTTTAATTTCCTGACAAAAAAAGTCTCCCAATATATTCAAGTATTCTTCATCTGACATGCCCTTCAAATAATTCAGTATGCTGATCACCAGTCCCTTAAAATGTAGTACCCAGAGCTGAAGCCAGTACTCCTGATGATACAATTGTAATAGTTCAGAGTGCTCAGAGGCATTCCAATAGTGAACAACCTCAGCTGTTCAGTAGTATAGTATCACTCTTAGTACTTCCCAGAATTAATGTGAGACCCTTTGGCAGCTATGGCACATTGTGATTCTTATTGATCATACAGCCAAATAAAATTTATAGTTCTTTTTCATGAGTATTGATATAAAGAAATTATTCTTGTATCATGTACTTAGGCATTTGATTTGTTGAAGTTAACTGAAGGACTTACACCTGGCCATCTTACATTTTTAAATTGTCATAATAAACATAAAATTAAATAAGAGCACAAGCAAACTTTTGCATTTAAATAAATTAATTATAATACATCAAATGTCATTTCTCCTAGATTATTTCCTTAAATATTTACCAGAATTCTTTGTCCATTCATTTTCATCCTGATTTTCCCCAATACAGTCATAGTTACATTCTGTGTTGGTTCTGCTGAGTTTTTTTAGTCATTATTTCATAAATATTTTTTCCATATCACTTTATAGTCTTCATATTTGTCTACTACACTATAATATTCTATTTTTTAATATACCACAAGTTATTTAAACATTTTCATTTTGTGGGCATTGAGATTACAATTTCATATATATAATATAAATTCATATATATTCATATGAATTATGGTGCTATGAAAATTATTGAATAGCCATTTTTTTGTGCTTTTTATAACAATTTCAGGGTGTATTCCCAACAATGGAATTATTTTGGCAAAGGGTATGATTATTATAGTAGTATTGGATAAGCACTTCAAGGTGAATCTCCAAAATAATTCTGCAAGTTTGTAATTTTTCTAGCAATGAATGAGTATACCTATTTCTCCAGTTCTTTACCTGCAATGTGTTGTATTGCTTTTCTTTTTCTATTTTGTTTTATTTAACTAGTGTAATGGATATGAGACACTATCTCAAAGCTGCTTTAACTCACATCTCTTTGAATATTAGCAAGAAGTTATTATTTGAGTATTTTGCTCTAGTTATTAACAATTTTGGCTACTCTTTTTAAAATTCTGTGGTTATATGCTTTGATCACTTACACATTAAGTACTAGTCATTATTGTGACTAACAAAAGCCCCTGTTAGTGACAAAAGTATGAAGATAATTATATAAGCGCTAAAGAGGAAAAATTAATTGCATTTGAAATAACATGTAGTTTAGCACTAGACAAACATAAAGGAAAAACATTTGAATTGGATATAAATATGTGAAATCTCTTTTTAAAAATGAATTAATTCTCTCAATATTATCTACAAATAATTTTTCTCTATATTTATTAGATATTCTTTTTTATTGAATGCTTTATTACAAATATTATAAATCTAGTATTTCATGAATCTTTCACACATGTGTTCTTCTACTTAAAACATTAGTTTTCCTTCCCAGTTCATGTCATTTGTATATTTGACAAGCATGTTTTCCAAGTCTTCCTCTAAATTGTTGATTAAACCACTCCAAAATAGAACAAGGTTGATGGCATTCCAATAGTGCCTCCCTTCTTGTCTTTGTTCATGAATAGATAGATATGGTTTTATATAATCTAGAAAAATATATAAGTATGCTACTATGCAGGGGTTTTTCTGTTTTGTTTTGTTTTTTACTAAACTATCCAACAAGTTGTCATGGGAAACTTTGTCAAGTACATTGCCAAAATCTCTCCCTATGGCATTCTACTCTTATATTAGTGGGGTTTTTTTTCTTTTGGTCTGTTTTTGCAATTTGGGTGGTTTCAGAAATTCCTAATGTGAAAATTCCATTTACTGATTCAGACTGGTGATCTAACTATAATTTGTAGGTTTCAGGAGTTGTTTGGGGGCATTGATTGTTGAATGATCTTACACAACTAGTATGAGTCAGAGGCAGGATTTGAATTCAGGTTTTCCTGATTCCAAGGCTGACCTTCTTTCCCTAAACCATGTTTCCTATTTTGTCTCTCACACTTGAATAATATTATTCAAAATAAAATGTGATTCGTTTGGCCTGGCGTCTTGACATACTTATCAATGCTACCTTTTCTGTGTGTTCCAAAATTAACTTTTCAGACCATTATAAAACTTTGATGGTCTCTTTTGTTTCTGAAATCTACCTTTTCCATCTTTGAAAACTGGGGCAACAAATCAGTAAATATTTATTACAAAAACACTTGTCCTAGGTGCTGGTTATAAAAAAATGTAGTTACGGCCTTTGTGAGGCATATAGTGTGGTAGGAAAATGAGTTAACTCAACTAGAATATAAATTAGAATATGAGTAAGTACATTGGGGGTTGTCCAAATAGAATAACATGAGGGACAAATTATATTATTTTTTTAAGCTTTCTGGAATCTCTCCTGTTCTCCAAAAGAGTTGATGGTTTTTTTTAATTGAATAAACTGATCACTTATTTTGGTGTTATGTAGATATTATCTAAGAAACATTAAAAAAATATTTCACCATTCTAGGCTACCTACAACAAATAATTTCCCAGAATATGAGAATCCCCACTTTCTAACTCTTCCTGTGTTTGCCCAACAATTAACGTTTTTGTTTCCTCAAAAACAATATAGGAGCAACAGCAGCAATAACATTTTGTGAATATACATGCATTTGTACACATATATGCATAGATATATGCCAATCAAAGAAAATTAATTTTCCATAATCTTTTAATCTTTAGTATTTGTTTTATAAATAGCACCTACTATTCACTCTTAGTAGCCTAATAATTTTTTTAAGTGCCTAATGAATTTAGGAGAAATTACTCATTCCTCAAAAATGATCAGGGGAAAATTGAAGGAGAGAAATCTTAAACAATGAGAAGTTATTTTTCAAGTAGAACAACCTATTTCATAGAATCATAAGATATTTTTTAGTAAAGAGCTGAAATTTTAAAATTGAAATTACATTTATTTTTAGCTGAATGGTTGATCCTTTTATATTCTTGTAATTGTTCATTCTAAGCAGAAACTGATTGTGATAACTTTTTACTTAATTAAATATAAAGTCCTCAACTATTACATGAAATATAATTTGTAGTAATATTGACACCTAATTTCTGTTATTAATCAAGACTTCATTCTTGTACGTTATATAGTTAGACCACAAAAATTCAGCTTTACGTTGATGACAAAACATGAGAAGAATTTCATTTTTTAAAGACACAAATAAATTAGAAACTCTCATTTTTTTCATTGTGAAACTTCAAATCTCCACATAGTATAGTTTTTAACATGCTTTGAAGTTGATGTAGCTATTTTTGACTATTCCTTTTCAATTTATTGTGTTTGTTTCTCTTTATAAAAGATCAATCTCTCTCTGTATGTAGGTATAAATTATGTACAGTGTTACAGAATGTAATTTTATATATCAGCTTCCAACAATGAAAGGAAAGAATGTAAAGAATATTATATGCAAGGAATGGTATCACTATGAAGTGGACACACTGTTGGCACAATGTTAAAAGTATAGAAATAAAGTGGAGGACCATAATACAACTGTTGGACTGGTGCTTGTTGTACCTAAAGAATGAAAAAAGGGGATAGAGAAGCCCTAGAAAGGGAGATGAAGGAACTCCTAAAGATGAACAAACCACCTTACTTTTCATTTGAAAAGATAAAAATTGAAAAAAATGCGATCTCACTGAACATTGAGGCATGGAGTAGAGTGAACACAGACTAATTTTCAGAACTAAGGCCCTCTCCTTCAAATGAGTAGCTTTATAAAATATAAAAGGGAAAAAACATTCCCACAAGTGCAGATTCCAAAAAAGAAATACACCTGAAATCATCCTATAATTCCATGGGAGATGGATACACAATGGATTATTAAATGAAGGCAGAGTTTGTTGTTAGAATAACTCTAACCTTTTGACATCAGCATACAGTAGAGCAACCTGCCTCTTTGTGTTCAGAGAAGATGCCAGTTTGGAGTCATTCTTTGTCAGAGACAGGACAGAAGATTGGATATATCCAATATGTCTGACCCAACATGTCGGTCCTTCCATTGGCTTTACAACATCAGTATTTATCCTAGTGAATTGCAAAGCAAATAGTTCTTTTTGTTTTTGTCTCAAAAGAGGAAAATCTTCCAATTTAGCTCAATTTTAGTCCATTTTTCACACAAATGCCAAAATAATCTTTCCAAATACACAAATCTGACCTATCAGTTCCCGAGTTTGCAATTTCCTGTAGGATTAAATGCATGCTCCTCCTTAGCCTGACGTTTAATTCCCTTTACATTCTGGCTTCAACTTGACCTTTTCATTTTTTATTTCACCTTACGTAGATTTAATCTAGCTTCTATCCAAACTTCCTACTGACTATTGTCTGATTTCAGCATGCACTGTCCTGCCTCTGGATTTGGGTGGGTTTCCACTCATGTATGGAATATATTCCCTTTTCATCTTATTAGAAATACTTTTTGTTTGAGGCATGACACCACTGTCATCTCTACCATTAAGCAGTGCTTGTTCATTCCAGAAGAAAGCCATCTCTCTTCCCATATTTTCTGATATCTCGGTTTTCCTTGATCCTTTTATTCACCATCACATTCTACTTTACATTTTAACTGTCTACTGTAACTTAAAATATTTAAAAGACTTAATGTAGGATAAATTTAGGTTTCCAATGTGTATAAAGTTAATGCCTTTATTTGATTATAATCATATTTACTCCTGTTATACCTCCCTTCACATACACCGAGGCTATTCATTCTTTTTTTTCCACCATTTGTGCTCTCCCAGAGGCTTTTTTTTTTGATAGATTGATGGGGATAAGGGAGAGGATGAATGAATATGGGAAAGATGTAGGGAAGAAGAAGGTTGAGGAGTTCAATCAGTCATTTTTCCCTGGAACCAAAGGAACCGGGTGTCAGTGTAGATTTTTGAAATGTATGCCTTTGGTGAAGATTGATTTCAGAAACTTACCCATGCAAGTATGTTTCAGTCAATAGTCACCATTTAGTGTGTACCGGCAGTCTACGATGTGCCTAGTACTGTGTTAATTAATCTCTGTACCAAGAGGAGCTGAATTCCCCCAAAAATCTCATGGCAGGAACAGTAATGAACCAAATGGAATGAGGAACCCACAGTTTCTGCTTCCAGATCGGCTGGGAACTTATTTACTGCCTAGCTTCAGGCAAGTCACTTAATGCTTGGTGCTTCAGTTTCCATCTTTGGAAAATAGGGATAATAGAACAAGATTTGCAAATACTTCCTAACCCATTGGGAGGATTGATAACATAATGATGTCATAAAGTGCTGAGCTTCACAGACAAGATCTTATAAATACAAACAGAAAAAAAAATTAACATTTTTAGTTTAGAAAAATATTTCTTAGCACACTTCTGCCAGATAGGCATGGGCCAGATGCATAGAGGCTGACCATGAATTATTATGAGCATTTTAAAGGTGGAAAATTTAATTAGTTCTCCTGTTATGAGGAATGACTCTAGGATGACTCGGCAGCCTTCTAGAAAACTGTTCCTGACCCAGCTGTGCTTAGAAACTGCTTACACAGAAGGTATTTCAGTGATTGGGTGGGGAGGTGGGGGATACAGGGAGGTGTAGAAATGCATTGGTATGTAGAACTTCCAAGACGTTGAATTGAGGAGCTGAGACAGTGGGTGGTTTATTGAGGACATTACTTTTTCACTGGAAGTATGTTTCATGCATAAGTTATGATCATACATCAATGTTTGTGCATTGATAAGAAAGCTTATAATGAACTTCAGAGATGGATGAGTATAATACCTTATGTAATAGGCTCTTTATGGAGAGAGGTTTAGGTTTAATATTAGAAAGGAGGGAATGGCAGAGCATGAAGAGAAAGCTTTTTGTCTTTCCCCTTAGGGATGTTACAAAGCTTATGCAGATGTATCTCTTTGAAGATGAAACCCTCATAGATATTCAGTAAATATTTGTTGAGTTGATTTGGTGGTATAAATTTTGCTTATTTGCATATAATTAAGAGACATGGTTTTGGGTAAAAAAAATTTAGTTTTCTATTTTAAATTCCATGATTTTTTTTTGGAATTATATCTATTTTCTTCCCAAGGCCCAATAGTTTATTCTTGTTTAGGGGATAGTATGTAAAATGAGGTCACATAAACAGTGCTTGTCTCTTGAGAAACTTGTCAGATGAGGTGCTCTGTAAAGCAGTTACTTTCTTTTAAAAACAGTATGATTAGTTATATTCTACAATTCTTTTTCATGACTTTCTCCTCCTTTAGAGGGTGAGCTTCTTGAGTCCAAGGACTGTGCTTTAGCCTGTTTGTAGCCCCAGTGCTTTGTACAGCACTCAGTCTATTGAAGATGCTGATTATTTGTAGTATTCTACTAATTAAGACAGTGTTTGAAAAATGACCAAAGGGGCTTTTTCTATGACAAGTGTAGAGTTTAGCCCTCAGGTCTACATTTCACAGTTTTGACAACCAATTAAAAAGTTAGTCTATTAACTCCTACTAAGTTTTACTAATATCCAGTGCATATTCACTTCATTCCTTGATTTACACAGATGAAGAAATGTGAAGACAAACTTAGATTGTTTGAAATGAAATATGTATCATTCATAGGATAATAGAATTTTGTGACTTGGAGTTGGAGAAAACCTTTGAGACCATCTATTCAAACCCCCTCATTGTTACGGGTGAGGAAACTGAGCTTCAGAAAGTTTAAGTGACTTCCCCTCCATACACAGAGATCTAGTAAATATTAATAAGTATTGTATAGAGTAGCATGGTATAGCACAGAATAGAATAGACTGGCATAGTATTTAGAGTAAATATTAGAAATGAGCTTTCAACCAAGATCTTCCTACTCAAGTCCATCACCACTCCAGACACTGCACCACACTCTCTCTTCTCTCTTAGCTGAACTCCCACTTCTGCTTCCTTTTTCCATTTTGAAATTCACACATGGATGGGAATAAAAGTTAATAGTGGAAAGGTATTTTGAAATAGCAGCAATTTCCTATCATTTGTTGACAAGTATGCTGACTGTTGATAGTGGAGGCAATGTGGCCATAGTGGATAGAGTCTTAAAGTCAGGAAGCCGTGGGAACAAATGCTGCCTCTCAACCCTCAATAGCAATATAACCTTAGACAAGTCATAAGATCACAAATCTGATTCAGGAAGGGAGTTTAAAGGCCATCTAATCCAAAATTCACAGTTTACAGATGAGGAAATGAGGTAGCAAGGAGTTTAAGTGATTTAAGGTTGACTCCAAGTTCCCATGACTCCAACTTAGCATTCCAATGTCACTGCTTTTAGCCTCACTACAACCACTGTGTGACTTGACTCCCAAGGATTTATCCTACAAACTCAGTGACAAGGTTCATGTTTGTAATATGAGGAGTATATTCTGATTTTATATATATATATATATATATATATATATATATATATATATATATATATATAGTCTATTCACAATTGTAGCAGATTCCTTTTCTATGTTGGAGTTGAGTGGCAGGATCAAAATCTTCCTTATAAGCTTGCTGCTTTATGTTAACATTTTCGTGGATATTGTTGGTGGTGTAGGGTAAGATGCTTTGAACGATGGCATATTTTATTTTGCATGGTAATGAGACATTATAACAAGATTCTTCAGAATTTTGTGTGTTAGTGTTTTAGTAATTGACCCATTTTTGTCTTTAAATGCTTAAAGCATTTTCACTGTTATGTACACTGAATTCAATAGGAAAGCCTGAAGCATTTGCAACACTGTGCAATTTACGTTGCTATTTTGAAAAAGGAGTGTAGATACTCAGATTTACTCTAAATGGTAGACTTTTGTTCCTGCTTTACACTCAGCACATTCTGTAGACAAGTGGAAAATCTCTCCATTAGAAAAGTTTATTTTTAGACATATAGATAAGTCCATCTCTTATAGAGAGGGATCCTTCAATATAATTGAAGTTGTATACCTAAGTTATCATTTATACATACCATATAATGAAAAGATTAACCATGAATCTGTTAAATTACCTGTTTACTGCTGAGGTGTTACATAGATTTGCTGATATTTAATGTCAGCAGAACAAAGCTGGAACAGACTTTTTTTTTCACTTTATAATAATTCGATTAATTAACCTTAACTAAAAGTCAAAACTAAAGTAAGAAAACCTCTTTTTTCAAAAAGATGGATATTTGAATGGTAGTGGTCTTGGATGTCAATAGATTATGTTAAGAGGATGTAGAATATTTATTCATACAAACATATCTCCTTTTTTTAAAAGAGTGCTGCATTCTCCATGTCCCTACGAATCACAGCATGATATAGTGAGAATACATAATAGCTTTAAGGGAAAAAGATATAGTCCTTTACAATATGATACAATGTCATAAACATTTATTATGTGATCAATATGTGCCAGACACTGTGCTAAGTACCAATGATATAAATAAGAAAAAGACTGACTTTTTGTTCAAGGTGCTTACTATCTAATGGGGGAAGATAGTACACAAACAGAAACCTAAAAGAGGGGGAGATGATGATGATGATAACGGTGGTGGTGGTGGTGATGGTGATGTAGGAATAAAACCAACTAGCAGAGCAGATTTAGTTTCTAACATAAAGGGATAGTGATTGAATTTGAACTTAAACTCAGAAAATCCAGGGCAGCTCAGTATCCTGCAGTCCTGGAGGAATTAAAATCAAATTTCTGACAAGTTATGTTTTTTCAAAACTTAAATTGGTACTTTTCAGTGGAGTGGATAGAGGGTAAACACTTTTATGGAATATTTCATTCAAAACATTAATTCAGCTTTAAAACTCAAATAACTTTTTACACATAAAGTGTATACACTTTGAGTTGTACTTCTTGGAATGAGATATACCTAGAATTCATCATGCATTAATACTGAAAGATAAAGATAAGTTTATTACATATGTATACCTATATGCACCATATATATGAGTGTATACACATATAATATGGATGTTAAGTAACTATTAATTGCTAAACTTGATAATTATGTATTTCTCACATATTTCCAGGAGAATGATATTTTTTTTTTGCTGTGTAATTTTTACGTGTTATTTTTTCAGTTCAATATTGCATCTCCTTGATTTTTTATTCTATTTCTTGAATAACTCAACTTGAAAAATGCTCATAATAGTGATCAATTCCTGGCACAGTCAGTGCTTAATATAAATTTGATGGCTGGATTTATTGAATAGAGCAGAAAGTTGCCTGGGTCATGGATTTTTTTTTTCAAGTTACATGAATTCTTTTTGTTTCTTGTTCATAGTTCTTTCATTTTATGAAATCACGTGATATAAAAAAGTTTACAAAGAAAATATTTGTGACAGTGTGTTATTACATTATTTTAAACATATGTATTCATACCCAATTACAAATATTATTCAGAAGTAGTAGTGTATGTGGAAAGCTGAAACCACTGTAAAAATCTATAGTGCTCTTATGGTAATCCATGACTTAGTACTACCTTCTTGATGTTATACACACACCCATAATAAAATTGTCTTAGAGAAACTCTAATTCTAAGGTTGTCTTAGCCATGAATCTCATCAGATGGAGTCCAGAATGGATTTAGATCTCTGTCAGTTTATTTACCCCAAATTTGAAAGAGTTGCTTCCCTTCTTTGTGGCTACACATAATCTGTCAATGAGCTATCAGTTAAAAAAGCATGTCAATGGAAGATGGAAAGGATGCTGGAGACAAAGGACCTGGGTTCAAATCCCACCTTTGACACATGTCCATAACATTTTCCCTCCCTGGGCCTTGTTTTCCAAATCTATAAAAAGGATACCATGACCTCCAGTCCTTTTATAATTCTAGATCTATGATTACAAGTGGGGCCTTAGTAAGTCTACTCCTTAAGAATATGGGAATCCATAAATCTTTAGTCTCTTTGTCAATTGGCCACCCAAAATTCCTATGACTGTACTATTTTCTGGTATGAAAATATCCTAAACACTGACTACATACACTGAAAAATACTATCACAAATGAGCTGGCGCTATGCTTGATTAAGCCCACTTATACTGATTAAAAACACAAATTTACATAATGATGACCAGACTTTAGTGAAAGAATAAAGTCATTCTTTGAGCATGAATATTATGTCTTTCCTCTAAAATCTGTCTCTCCCTCCAACTTCCCCATTTTTGCTGACATTTTCCACAACTCACAGTCACCTGAGTTGGAATTCTTAAAACCATCCTTGACATCATTTCTTATTCCTTTATCTCCTTTTATCTCCATTTAATCACCAGTATCTTCTTTATGTCCTTTCAGCTCACTTTTTTTCACTCCTGAATTTATCTTAGCTTAAAAGTATCCCACTCACCTTGAATTTCACAACATTATCTCTTTCCTTCTTGGCATTCAATCATTTCCTTAATTGAATTATAATTATTTGTATACATCTTATCCTCCTGCTAAATTATAAGCCATTTGAGAATTAGCCTTTACATAACTATCAGTGTCAATATGTTAATGACCTGTGAGTTTCTGCATGTGGAATTTACCCAGTGTGGTAACTCCTATACCTTGATCTGTCTATAATTTATAGTCCTGCAGTGTTGTTTGAGATATGGAGGGATTAATTGACTTGTCCAAGGTCACATTTACCTAGTAAGTGTCTAGAGGTGGTTTATGAACTAGATTTTCCTGATACTAAGTCAATCCCTCTATCTATTACACTTGACTCTCTTGCATAAAAGCGGTGATGCTTGGTTGAATTTCTTTCCAGCTCTAAATCTGTCTGTTACTATGTTCTTGTATGAAGTCCAAATTAGATATGCCTCAGTTCACTAAATTTCTGGTCTAAGGTTTGTGTATCTGATAGTTTGATAGGAATGTGATTTATACAAATGCCCTCATTTTGTCCAAAGTTCTTTAAAGAAAAATGTTCTGGGGACAAGAAGCCCTGCAAATGGGTGCTAGCAATACAGTGTTACTTTTAAATGATTCCATCATATGGACAGACTTTGATGGAGGGATATATTTGCCAGCAAAATAATAACAATTTAATTACCAAGTCTAAGTTTCTTAAGGGTTTGTGATTAGATAATTTTAGAATTCCTCCTAGATATAAAATTCTGGAATCCTTGAAATTTTTTTGGACTTTTAATGTGCTCAATTTTAAGTATAGTCAGTAAAGATCTTCTCAGGAACATGAATAAATTCTGGATTGTTCCATTAGCTTTGTCTTCTCCAGAGATGACAATCAAGGGAAACATTTTTATTCCATTAATATCTATTTTTGTCTGCTCAGTATGACAGTGAAAGTTGCGATATTAGCTAACTAAAATTCAGCTTAAAAACTCACCTAGAAATGCAAAAATTGGTATGAAAAAAATTCCAAGGTGAGAGTGATGATTATAATGGATTTTTTAAAAATCTGAATGAGAAAAAACAGGTTTATAATGATATATGGTATTCAATAAGAGAACTTCACAAGTAATCTCCATTGTCCACCTATTGCAGCTCTTGAAGATATGGTAATGTACTCTCTGATGCCAACAAAAGAAGAAAACTCTCCATATCTTTTTCTGTTGTGCTGAGTGAACTTAATTTTTCATCCCTGTCCAGACATGCACAAAGTATCCCTTTGAGAATTTAGACCACAACAATCTCCTATGTAGAAATGTATCTAGGGAAAAGAACATAATTTGGAGTTCAGAGAATTGGGTTCAAATTTTAGTTCAAGCATTTACTAATTATGTAACCAGGGGCAAGTCATTTTTGCTTTAGAATATCACTTTCTCTCTCTCTCTCTCTCTCTCTCTCTCTCTCTCTCTCAATAGTAATAAATAATAACATCAAGTTTACAGGTTTGTTTTGAGGAACAAATGAGATGAATCTATATAAAGTGCTTTGTAAACATTCAAGTGATTTATGTGCCAGTTACTATTGTTTTGAATTTTGATGATAATTCCAAGCACATAGAGTGGATATTAGAATTATTTATTCACTTAATATTTTGTGCTAGAGATAGAGAGAGGGAGGAAAATTATTTTATTTTATACATAAAGCAGTATTCTGCCCAATATTGGTGAAGAGTTGATTACCCAGTGAATTTATATCAATATACAGGCAATTTATATTATTTTGTTCTCTAAATATGTTTTCACCTAAAGGGTAGGAGATCTACACTTGAATTATCTGAATAATTGCTTCAACTTTCACCATCCATCTTTTCTATAGACTTTGAGAATCATATATAGATTAAGCACTATGGAGAAAACACATCAGAGTGCCAATAATATTTTATCATTTAGCCATCGTTACTTTTGCCATTAATTTGTTGTGTGACCCTGGACAAGTGACAGCTCATCTGGACTTCAGTTTATTCAATTGTCAATTGAGGAAGCTGATCCCCATTATCTCTAGGATATCTTCATGTTCTGATTTTATAATTTTAAGTAAATTGCATGGATTATACAGTAAAAGGAAGGATTGCAAGTTAGGCCTTCTAATAGTTTAAGCCCGGACTACAAACATATCCGTTTATTTGAAATAGAATTTGCAACGTTAGTTGCACTGAAGCTGTACATCCTTGCTGCCTACAACCCTATGACCAATGATAGGTATTTGAAAGATGTCTCTCCAGGATTGGGAGTACAGCTGGTGGTTATAGAATAGCATTTCTGTTCTATCTACCTACAGTGCCTACTGCTGCGAAGGCTGTAAACATTCCATTATTGTGAATGTAATTGAGTTAATGGTCTTTGCAAAAATACCTTATTCTCAGTACTTGAGAACAAGCTGTACATTTCTTTGTTAATTTAACCTATCCTATGATCTCAAAGGTTTGTTATAGAAAAAAATAAGACAAACAACTGGGCCCAAAAGTCTGCATTGGTGCTGGAAAATTGTCTTCTCCCCAGTGGTTTAGCACTGCATGCTAGCATGTGTGTGTGTATGTGTGTGTGTGTGTGTGTGTGTGTGTGTGTGTGTGTGTGTGTAGAGGGTCAAAATTGAGGTTCATTTATTTATGTCTAAAATCTGAAATGGAATATCAAAATTATTCTGATGTTATGGTAATATCACCATTTCAATTAAACTATGAAAGAAATTGACTTATCAGGAAGTATATGTCTTTGAGGCACTACATAATATGGTATATTTCTGCTTGTTTGTGCTTGATGTCATTTAAAATTCTGGATTTTTGTCTGGTATTGCACCAACATTATTCTATTCTATTATTATTTCAAATCCAATGAATTAAATAGAGGATATATGTAAACATTTCTAAAGTGAGGTGGAGAAGGAAATGGCAAACCACTGCAGTATCTTTGCCAAAAACGACAGCAAAAAAAACCCAAAAATCCAAATGAGGTGATAGTCAGCTACAACTACACAACAACATCTTTCCTGTTTGATCTTGCTCCCTAATATCGGAGTTGTCATTTGGTAGCAAACATGGAAAAAATGAGCAAAATCCATGGTGCAATGAATTGTCCCTATATTACATTGAAGAGACTTTCCCTTGTCACATTTCACCCCAAATTCCTAGTTTCTTATAGATTGAATTACAGTATAATTCAAGTAGTCCATTTAAATAGTTTTTGGGAGAGGTTGAGAACTGAGAAGGGAGAGGAAGATTTGCATATCAGGTTCTTTTGGCTTTTTTTTTTTACTTTATGAGTGATTTTTCTCATAGTTAGATATGCAAAATCTTCATAGTTCATTAAAGTGGAATTATTTCCACCATAACTTCATAACTTGGAGATGATATATTTATAGTTTTATAAATCAAAGTAAATATCAATCTTATTAGGCACAAAATATCCTGGAAAAAATGTTGTGAAATAAATTTTGGAGTGCTTAAATCATGCTTATTCCATTTAGTGAAAATTCTGTTAGAAATAAGGTTTTTTTATGCTAAGGTAAATTGCATGTTGTCTTAATAAAGGTAAATAATTACTATTTTTTTAGTTTGATTTATTTGATGGAATTATTCCAGTGGTTTCTAAGTCTGTTCAGTCACTTAGGTTGTAGGTAACAGATATAAATGCCCATGGCAAAGTTCATATATCAAAGAAAAGGTGACACTTTGTCCTGAATTTGGCTTAAGTAGAAAGCCCTAGGGCAGAGCTACCACCTGAAAACCAAGTGGTAGTTGTGGAATGGAAAGTATGACTAGTTTGCTAATGTTAAGGAGAAAGGGTCAATAAGTCCCATCAACCAAAGAAGCAGAAACGTCCTGGGTTGTTTCCCAGCTGCCTATCTGAATGACATTTATCTCCTTGTATAAGATAGGTAATGACAGTTCTACCTACCAACTTCTCTCCTCATTTATCTTTCTTTGCTTTTGAATGGGGAGGATGAAGACCTCAAAAATCAACATGGCTCAGTATTTTTTTCTCTCTTTTATCATTTCCCTCAGGAGAATAGTGTCTGAAAGAGGAAGTTATTTTGCTATTTTAGAAACCATTAGGAAAACTGAAAGCAAATTTGCTCAACTAAGGCACACAGTAATACAAGTACCTATTAATTAACATTCAATTACTGATTTCCTGACCTTTTCCCAGAACTGAACATGATTATTCAATACCTGTGCAAATAGAAAAATTAACAACTTTGCTAAGCTATAGTATTAATAGAGATTGTCAGTTACCTAAAGAGAGAAATAAATCTCATACCTAATGAACCTCGTTTTCTGGGCCCATCATCACTGAAATCTCTCTCTCTCTGTCTCTGTCTCTGTCTCTGTCTCTGTCTCTGCTCTCTCTCTCTCTCTCTCTCTCTCTCTCTCTCTCCATATATATATATATATATATATATATATATATATATATATATATATACATATATGCATATATACATTTTTTGGGGGAGAGCAATGTTTGTGTGTATATATGAGTGTGATCATCTACAGAGTAACTAAAAGTGAACAGTAAAACAGAAGCATAAAAGCAAACACTCCATGAATGCCAGGTAACTTCTGAAAAAAATCAATTACATCCAAACCATGGAAATGATGCATGCAAATAATTGGTTTTGCAAAAAACATAATGAAACACTATATTTGATGCTTCAAAGTGAAATGTTATGACTCTTTTACACTTACTGTAACAAGTTTGTTCAAAATAGAATGTGTCATATGGATAAAGAAATCAAAGGATTAAAAAAGTACCTTGTTATTTTACAGTTTGTCACTGTTTTAATCATATGTCATTTGTCACTCTATTTCCCTCTGACCTGGAAAAATAGGAGGTGTAAGGATGCAAAAAAAAGGGACCATTTTCTTCCAGATCTACTAATGTTCTAACCATTCAATTACCCATTTTGTAGATTTTCTAAGTCCAATTGACTCCCCCATAGCAACCAGTACAGAGCATACCAGCTTAAGGATACCAGCTTAAGGGTTTAGGCATGATAAAATATTTTTAGAGTTAGCTTAAATAAAACATAACTGGAAAGATAGAACTTCTAAAAGAAAATGCATGCAGTGCATTTTAAAGACAAATATAAATCGTTTAATATTTTCTATACCAATTTCCTGCAACCATTGTATAGATTATGCTCAAGAGTTTATTCCATTAGTATTCGCTTGAAGTATTTGTCTTCATCCTTCTCTAAATGTAAACCTTTTTTTGGTTTAAAAACTCCTAAAAGGGCAATTGAACTAAATGAATTCATGGGCACTCCTTCACCTCTCCTTAAACAACCCACACCCCCGCTCTCTTAGCTTAAACCTTGTCTCAGATTTAACCGAAAAAAAAAAAATTGAGGCCATTTTCCATGGGCTCTCTCTTTTCCTCTCTTCCTTATAACGCAAAAACCTTCTGCTACTATTGCTTCCTTCACCCCTATTTCATGTGATAAAGTGACTTTATTCATTACCAAGGCTAATCTCTGTATTTGGTTAAGTGATCTCATGGCATCCCTTTTCCTCCAATATATTGTCCTCTATCCCAATGCTGTTACTTATTTTCAGTCTCTCCCTGTCTACTGATTTATTCTCTTTTCCTTACAAACTTTCCTATGTCTCCCTCATCATAAAAAATATCTTCACTTGATCCTTCCATCCCTGCTAGCTATCATCCTATATTTCTTCTGTTCTTTGCAGCTAAACTCCTAGAAATGGTCATCTATAATAGATGCCTCTACTTTCTCTTCTCCTACTCTCCTCTTAACACTTAACAATTCAGCTTCTGACTTCATCATTCTATCAAAACTGTTCTCTCCAAAATTACTAATGCTGTCTTAGTTGCCAAACCCAATGGCCTTTTATCTATCCTCATTCTCCTAGACTGGGGACCACCTCCAGTCATCATGATCTATATCTGGCCACTGGACTGATAGTTCTGGAGGAGAAAGTGAGGCTGGTTACTTTGCACAGCCCTCCTTCACTTAAATCCAACTTACTTGTAAGTCATGGCATCACATTCCTGATGTCACGGGCTTCTTTGAGGACAAAAGACAAGCAATAATTTTCCTTGACCTCACTATAGCCTTTAACATTTTTGATTACATTTTCCTTCTTGATACCCTCTTCTCTCTAGGTTTTCTGAACCCCATACTGTCCTGGTTCTCATTCTACCAATCTGACCTCTCTTCTTTCTTCTTTGCTGGATCCTCTTCCAGATCATGTTTTCTAACTGTAGGTGGCCCTAAGGTTTCTGTCCTGGGTCCTCTTTTCCCTCTATACTACTATACTTGGTGATCTCATTATCTCCCATGTATTTAATTACCATCTCTATGCTGATGACTCTCAGACATAATTTTCTTGCCCAGAATTCTCTGCTGACCTCCAATCTTGCACCTCCAACTGTCTTCAAAACACCTGGAGCTGGATGTCCAGCAATCATCTTAAGTTCAATATGTCCAAAATGGAACTCATGTTTCCCCTAAATCCTCCTTAACTCTACTTTTTTTATTATCTTAGAGGCAATATCTTCCAAGTCTCTCTGGATCTCTAACTAGGAGACATCCTGGACTCCTCACATCTCACTTGCCATAACCAATCTGTCAGTGAAACATGTCAATTTCATCTTTGCCACATTAAATTGCAACAAATACACTCCCTTCTGTCTTCTGACACTGATACCATTCTAATTCAGATCTTCATCATCTCATACATGGATTATCACAACAGCCTGGTGGGGGGGGGGCAGGTCAGGCTGCCTCAAATCTCCCCATTCCAGTCTATTCTCCATTTAACCACAGATCTGATTTTATGTTACTCTTGCCTCTAATCAGTAAACTGCAATGGTTCCCTATTGCCACCAGGATCAAATACAAAGTGTTCTGTTTGACTGTCAAAAACTTTCGTGACCTAGGCCTGTTCCTGCCTTTCCCATCTTCTTTCATCTTACTCTGTGACATACGCTTTTTGATTCAGTGACACTAGCTTCCTGGCTGTTCCACAAACAAGACACTCCAGCTCTTGGCCCTAGGCATTTTCTCTGGCCCTTATGCTTTTAATGATCTCTCTCCCCGACCCTGCCTACTGACCTCCTTAGCTTCCTTTAAGTCTATATTTAAATCTCTTCTTTGCTCTCCCTTCTTAGTTCTAGTATCTCCCCTCTGTTATTTACTTCCTATTTATCCTTTATGCAGCTTGTCTTGTATATATTTGTTAACATGTTGCCTTCTCCAACAAGATTGCAAACTCCTTGAGGAGCATCTTTTGCCTTTTTTTGCATCATCAGTGCTCATCACAGTAACTGGCGCATATCAGATGATTGATAAATGCTTATTGATTTGGTTGGTTGATTCTTATTGGAGACAGCGTTGATAAAACTTCTATTCACTTCAAAATTTTTATTGATGTGTGAAGAAATCTTTTGCCTCTCGTTTTTCGCTTTTGTTTTGCTTTCTTTACTTGCTTACAAATGGTCTAAGAAAACAAGATTTTTTCAGTGTAACCTATGCTAGTATCTCAAAATTTGATGTAGAACAAAATGCAGCAGTAAATGAAAGCTGCACACTCAGGTTTTTTTTTTCATTTCAAATTAATTTCTTTTGCTTCCAGGGTTGCAAACAATACATATAAATATCTCAGAGCAAATGGTTTCATTACTAAATTAAAAATACAAAACAAAAAAGGCAGTGTGGCATAATATAAAGACCATGGGATCTGCAATCAGGATACTTGGGTTGAAATCCTGGCTCTGTCATACTGGACAAGTCATTACTCCTACTTTTCCCTCATTTTCCTCATCTATAAATTGAGAGCACTGGACTGTATAATAGTAGCTGGCATTTATATTATGTTTTGAGTTTCACAAATCATTAATATCAATTGTCATATCAGATCTTAACAACAATCCTGGAAATTAGCTACTGCAAATATCATCATCCATGATAAAGATACTGAGGTTTATAAATACAGAATTCATTGGGCATTTTCACACAATTACTTACTGACAGAAGCAAAATTCAAACTCAGGTCCCAGTTGTCTCTGGATCAATATTCTTTTAATTATACTATGTTGTTCTAAAGTCCTTTCTAGATCTAAATTCTTTGTTCTTATGATACTGATTGTCACTTTTGCAAAGTCAGCTGATGAAATAATTGGAATTTTTCTAGAGAGCTAAGTTAGGAATGGAAACAACTGGAGGCAGATGTGTGCCATTTTTGAATTAATTGCTTTATTGCTATTGTTGACAAAGGAGAAGTTCTAGCAGACCTTACTTATAACCATGCTTGCATTTTGTTGTGCAGGTAGAATGGAAAATACAAGTGGCTATCATATGTGCCCAAAGTTTGGGAGAAAGGTGAAATCAGATAAACGGTCATCTTTTCTTGTGTATTCTGTGTCTTGTCTCCTTATCTACTACTCACTTTCTGCCCTGAATTTGTTTCTCAAACTGATTATTCTTTGCCTCAGCCCCATGTGTTCTGACACTGAAAACAAAGTCTGATACCAACCCAACTGGGAGACTTTGGTAGATGCGCACTTGTTTCCTCATCCAAGTCCATCTCATTTCCCTAGGGAGTAATCTTCCTTTCTTCACCATAGTGCTTGCCAAGTTACCAGCATAGGCTGGCTCTTGCCCAGGTAGTATATGATGTGTTTCTTTTATAAAGGAACTTGTGAGTCATCTGGAACATAAAGAGAAAAAAGAGGTAAGAAAGAGATAGCTTAGGTGGGAGATAATTAAGAATCACATTATGGTAAAAATTAGTATAGGAGAAAAGTAGCAAGGAGGTGACAAATATCTGTATACTAAATAGCAACTGAATACCTGCTAGAAAAGTGGAATCAGAAGCCTTGAAAAGGACTTAGGTAAAAATAAAAGTAATTCATATTTATCTTGAGGAGTTCAAAGGTTTCCCTTAGTTTATATATATATATATATATATATATATATATATATATATATATATATATATGTATGTATATATGAAACTATATCATTGCTAGGCCTGATAGATTTCTCAGATCTTTAGCCAAAATATCTCATTCTTCATTCTTCCTACCTTCTAAACTCCTATTGAAAGTGATGTTATATAATATGTATGAAAATTAGTAATAGAAAATTTATTTACTGGTCTATAAATATATAGCTACAAAAGCTTATCCCTTCTTTGAAAAAAAGCCCATGTCTGAGGTGGAAAAGCAAAAGGAAAGAAATTACAAATAGAATATTCAAGCCAGTGCTGTAGAAGTGTTGAATTAAGCTACATTCTAGGAATACAAGATTAAAAATGAAATAATACTTCCCAAAGAAGCTTGCATTTTCCATTGGGATGCAATATATAAACAGATTAGTATACACATGGTGATTTGAAGAGGAGGAAATAGTCACTGACAACTTGAAGGGGATCATGAAAGGCTTTCCATAGGAGCTGTCCCAGGAACTGAGACTCAAAGGTTTATCAAAGGATTCTAAGAGGTGGAGGTAAAGGGGGAGTTCATCCAAACCATTGGGGAAAGAATGAATAAAGGTAGAGATGTAGGAAATGAGTTTGAAGAACAGAAAGGGGACTAGAACATAGAATTTGTGAGACTCATAAACCTAGAAATAAAGCTAGAAATATAGGCTGGAGTCAGAACATGATGAAGTTCAAAATGCCAAGATGAGGAGGTGATATTTTGTACTAGAGGCAATAGGGAGTCATTAAATGTTTGCAAGAAGGGGAAAGAGATTGTCAGATGTTCTTTAAGAGGATTTTTTTTTTTGGCAGTTATGAAGATCATGAAAGAGAGAAGGGGACAGAATAGAAACCTAGAAAGCCCACTGTTTTAGTCTTGGGAATATTAGTATTCTACAAATTGGTTTTCTCCTTCTCAAGTTTACCAATTAATAATACTGGATTCAAGGAGCTTTTGTATGTATGCTTTTACTATTAAGATTCATTTTAAATATCCATGCCACACATTTTATTTTATATTAGAGTAGATTGACAGATTTATTATAACTAAAACTGCCCCATGATGACTAATCTTAGAAAGGATTGTGTTATGGGCAAGGAAGACCAGGGGAAGGAAGAAAATATAAACTAATTAAGGACTTACTATGTGCTAAGTACTGTGCTTAAGTACTTTATAAATATTATCTCATTTGATCCCCATAATAACCCTAGAAGTAGATGCTATTATTATTACCCCCACTTTAAAATTGAGGAAACTGAACAGAGAGAGATAAGTGACCTGCCTAAGGTCACACAGCTAGTAAGTGTCTAAAGCCAAGTCTTTGTGGTTCCAGATCCTGCAGTCTATTGCGTCACCTAGATGCCTTTATATTACTTCTGCACAGAGATCTAAAGTATATGGGTATGTCAGTGATAGGATTCTGTAAAGTCACTTCCTTGGACATATTTAGGCTCTTAAATTTTTAGAAAATACCATGAAGAAATGAGATTGATCTCAAATGTATTGATATCTGGTCTCTGCTCATCTCCACTTTGCCAAAGAACTGAGAGCGGGAGGTATTTCTCATTAATGAAATAGGATCTTGGTGGGTAGGTCACAAAGGGCCCAATGTTTAAAAACAGAAAGGAAATCTATTACTGCTTATTAGAGAGGACTGAGGCTGTTTTGAAGCATTTCACAGAGATCATACGTGACTCTTAGAAAGATAATCTGACTGGAAAATAAAAACCAAAAAACCATCACAGGTCTAGAACCCTAGGTGAAGAATCAAAGGGGGAAAAAGAGAGAGCAGGAACATGACTACAGAAAAGGGCAAATAGTGAAACAGTAGTGCAAATGGACAATTCCAAAAACAGAAAAAAAAGTTGAAGTGTCACTAGGGTTTTTAGGCAGGGAATGAGGACATGAATTAAAAAGGTCACCAAAAATAAAATACAAGAAAAAGAAGGATATGAAACCTGTTTTAAAGAACTTTTATTTCATGACATTCCAGATCTAGAGTTTTTTTATTGTTTTATTGTTATCATTATTTTGTGTTCAGGCATTTCAGTCATGTCTGATTCTTTGTGACCCCATTTGGGGTTTTCTTGGCAGAGATACTGGAGCAGTTTGCCATTTCATTCTCCAGCTCATTTTATACGTGAAGAACCGAGGCAAATAAGGTGAAGTGACTTGTCCAGGGTCACACAACTAGCAAGTATCTGAAGCCAAATTTGAACTTAGGAAAATGAATCTTCCTGATTCTCAGCCTAGTTCCCTATCCACTGCGCCACCTAGCTGCCCTATTATTTTATATTAATCCAAAGCTAATCTGAAATCTAATCATTGTTCTGTTATTGTTAGACCTTGATCCAAGAGTTGGTTGGTTGTTGTCCTTTGTTCTCAAAGAGAATTGAAATGACATCACCATGATAAAGTGAAATTTCAGTGTGTCCAACTGTGACTGATGAGACCAATGTGAGCTTGGAATGCTTTACCACAGGTTGGGCACAGATAGTCCCTGTGAATATTTGGGGTGGATACTCCAGATCTGTGCATCCTGTGTTTACTTTGTGCTGTCTCAATTCTGCTTTATTCATAGAACACAGCACCCTTTCTGATGTGGGCAAGCCAAGCTGAGCAGTCCTGTGCCAGTGTCTCCCATGTTGCACAGTCAAATCCAAAGTTCTTGAGGGAGAACTTGACAGTGAACTTGTAACATTTCTTCTGGCCACCATGTGATCTCCTGCCCCATGCAAGTTCTCCATAAAATAGTTTTTTTGGCAAGCATACATTTTGCATTCGAACAACATGGCCAGCCCATTGGAGTTGCACTCTCTGAAGCACAGTTTGAATGCTTGGCAGTTCAGCTTGGGCAAGGACTTCAGTGTCTTTTACTTTATCCTGCCAGGTGATCCTCAGAATCTTCCTAATACGCTTCAAATGGAAGCAATTCAGCTTCCTGGCATGGAGCTGGTAGACTGTCCATGTTTCCAGGAAGCAGACTTTTGAACAATGAAAATTCACCTTAGTGAATTCTGAACACATTAGCTGAAATTGATAATGAGCATAATCTGGTATCAAACCTAGAATTCAGAAAATCAAAATTCAATATTCAGAGCAAGAATAGAAAGGTTCTTAGATTCTTGAGGAAATTCTAGAAAGTCATAATTTTAATCATCTAGAAACAGAAGTAGTGGTTACAACAAAGTAGTGGTTACAACAAATTCGCATGACTGTCAAAAAGTAATCATCCTAGACCAACCTCACTTTCTTTTTATCAGGATTATAAACTAGATAGATGAGAGAAACAGTGTGAGTATAGTTTACCTGAACTTTAACAAAGTCTTTCTTAAAGCACACTATGCTATAATTGTGGAGAAAAATAGAGAGATATTAATTAGATGATGAAATCATTTATGGACTGAGAACTGTTTATATGGCTAGATTCAGAGTAGTTGTTAAGGATTCAATGTTATGACAAGAGGGCTTCAATAGGATAGGCTAGGAATCTATGCTTGCCACTGTTCTATTTAACCTTTTTATCAATGAATTGGATAAAGGCATAGAATATGTATTCATGCAATTTTAAGATAACCTGTAGCAAAAAAGGGTAGAAAATATAATAGATGCCAAAATTAGGATCTAAAAGAATCTTCACAGGCTAGAACATCAGGGTGAATATAAAAAGAGGAAAATCAGTAGGTATAAATATAAAGTCTCGCATATGGGTACAAAAATTCAAGTTCACAAAAATAGGATGGGGGAGGCATGGTTAAGAGCAGTTGTTCTGTAAAAGATCTGTGGATTTTAGTTCATCACAAGCTCAATGAGTCAACCGTGTGAAGCAGTGGCCAAGAAAACTAATGTGATATTGGGCTGCATTTAGAATAGTGTGTCTTCTAGGAATATGAAGATGATGGTCTCTCTGTAATTCACCCACATCAAGCATCATTCAGAATATCGTACTTACTTATTGGAACCAAGATCACTGATTAGTTTCAACCAGGTTAGTGAATAATTTTTATTCCTTGTCTTCTGAGAATTATTTGAAGGGACTGGAGATGTTCAGCCTACAGGAGACTCAGGGACATGGTAGTTCATTTCAAGTATTTCAAAGGATGTGATATGGAAAAGGAATTAAGAGTTGTTCTCTTTAGCCCCAGAGAGCAGAACAAGGAGTAATGAATGGGAGATACAAAGAGGGAAACTTAATCT
Organism: Bettongia penicillata ogilbyi; assembly: GCA_023548195.1. Taxonomy (NCBI): domain Eukaryota; kingdom Metazoa; phylum Chordata; class Mammalia; order Diprotodontia; family Potoroidae; genus Bettongia; species Bettongia penicillata. The sequence continues at coordinate 677,398 of JAJHZJ010000645.1, forward strand.
TAATTTGAAGAAAAAAATCCTTGCAATTAGAATTGTCCAAAAGTGAAGTAGGCTGCCTCAGTAGGTGAGGTTTTATCCTGAGGAAGTCTTCAAGGGAAGGATCGATGATTGTTTGTCTAATATCCTATAGAGAAGATTCTATTTCTTTACGAATTGGGTTAGATGACTGCTTAGTTTCCTTCAACTCTCGAATTCTGATTTTATGAAATATATGGTTGGAAAAGAAGAGAGGCTCATTATGTAGTGAAATTAAGGGAAAAAAAAAGTAGGGTCCATGTGCCATACTAGAATTTTAAAAATCTAGAAGATCTAATAGAATAAGTATAAAAATCATGTAGAAAAAGAATGCATGGATGGGTTACAATGTTTATCAGTGGGCAGTAGTAATTACATTAGTAAGATCACAGATCTATTGAAATATACATTTCTGAGTATATCTGTCCATGTCTATGTGTGTATTCCTTATTCATTTTTTATTCTCTATTCAAGATATACAGAAATCACTAAATAAAATATGCCTATATTTATAATGTTGCTTATGTAATAATGTGTATCTGCATATAAATTATATATACATTCATATATTCTCTATAATTTTTCTCTGTCTCTCTCTTTCTATCTGTGTCTCTCTCTGTCTCCCCTCAATAGATCTGTGATTCTATTTATGTGAATGCCACCATATACTCACCTATTGGTAAATATTAAAACAACTTATCTATGTTTTCTCATGCTGTGTAATTTTTGGTCATATTCTCCCATAAATCCTGCAAGGATGATCCATTTCAAAGTCATGAATTGATAAGCCTGGTTGGTGCACATACATACAAATATGCAAATTATGTGGGCATATATGTATACATATATGTATATTGCATATTTTTGTGTGTATATACATGCATGTATGCATATATATATGCATATATGCATGACCAAGCATTTATTGTGCACCTATTATTTCCAAGAATTAGACTAAATGTCTTACAGACATTATTTTATTTTATGGTTGAAGAAATTGAGACAGAAAGATGGAGATTGTGTGATTTGTCCCAGATCATATAGCTGGTAAATGTCTAAGGCTAGCATAGAACTCAGGACTTCCTGACTCCAGACCCAGTAATCTGTCCACTATAGCAACTATATGCCACACACATACATAGGGATTCCAATTCACATTTCACACCTGTAAGATAAAAAAAAAAAAAAAATTAGTACCTTTATGTGAAGGACAAGAAGAGACTGAAAGCCAGGAAACTAGCTAGAAGGATATTACAATGGTTCAGATAGATAATGGCAACTAAAATGATAGCCATGTTTGTAGAAACAGGGGGAAAAATATGTGATATAGTGGAGGATATGATAGGTTTTAACAACTAAAAATATGGGGGAGAATGAAGGAGAGGGTAGTGTCTAAAATGGGCTCAAGATTATGAACCTGCAAGGATAGTGAAAGTATCCACAAAAATTAGGAGATTGAGAGGAAAGGTAGAGAATAATGAGTTCCTTTTGGACATATTGAATTTGAGATGTGGACAGCACATCCAGGTGGAAATGCCCATTAGGGGTTGATAATGTAGTGTTGGAGTTCAGGAGACAAAAGTGTTGAAAACTGACTTGATAGTATTCCATGCAGTGATTGTAACCATAGGAGATGATGAAGTCATCCAGGAAGAAAACAGAGCAAAAAGAAAACATCATATAATAGAAATTTAGGAGGAAATCCTAGAGTTAAGAGTTAAGAGAGGAGTGTCATAGAATTGAAAGAAAGGGGGATTATTGAGAAAGGATAATTAATAGCAGTAGACATAGCAGAGAAATCAAGAAAGATCTGGGTACAAAAGTGACTTTTGTTATCATGGGATCCCCAGTAATCTTGAAAAACTCTATATTTAATAGAGTAATGGATCAAAAACAAGATTGCAAGTAAGTAGGGAGTGAGGGAATTGAGGCAGGTAACTATTTCTAGGAGTCTGGCATTGAATGGGACAGGAGTTGTGAAAGTATCTTGAGGAGATGGCAGAGCTGAATGAATGTTTTCAAGAATGAGAAAGACAGTTTATTTCTTTAGCTTCTCTTTGTGTTACTTTCTTCATATATACATGCATTACATGTATATAAACATTAAAACAACTATTAAATCTCAGAGTTTGGATATGTCATGAAAAAAGCCTTTATTTTCAATATTATTAATTTATGAATTTTCACAAAGGATATTATTTCTAACAGATGGTAAATTATTATGCTATAAAAAGTAATTCTAGCCCAGGTATGATGTTACATTCTAAAATGCCCTGAGGCTTGTGGATCTCTTGAGACTGAGAGTTCTAGGTATAGTAGGATAAACAGATTGGATATGCATATGTAATCTGGCAAAAATATGGTGAAACTCTGGGAACAGGGGACTATTAGACTGCCCAAGTTTGGGGTGGGGGTTAAGCCAATAAAAGAAATAGAGCAGGTGAAAGATGCTATGTCAGTCAGTAGTGGTATCAGGCCCTTGAGTGGGCATTGCATATCTAGCCTGAAATAGGAATGAATGAGACAGGGAAAACTGCAGCTAGGTGATGCAGTGGATAGAGTGCCAGGTCTGGAGTCAGAAAGAACTGAGATCAAATTTTATCTGAGATGCTTACAAAGCTGTGTCATTTCGGGCAAGTCACTTGACACTATTTACCTCAGTTTCCTCATATGTCAAATGAACTAAGAAGGAAATGGAAAGCTGCTTCTACATCTTTACCAAGAAGTCCCAAGTGGGATCACAAGGAATGGAACACAACTCTAACAAAAACAACAACAAATCTTAGAAGGAAAAGAGGACAAAGATTCTGTTTTGACAGTAAGAAATAATTATCATGCTAACAATTAATTCAATTAATCCTGAAAATGTGTAAGTTTTGGAAAACTTTCATGTTTTCTGAGGTGTTTTTAAAAGTTAGTTCCAAATGAATTATAAACATAAAATGCTATCCATCTGTATATGTTTAGATTCACTTTGATTACTTTTTATCCCTTTTTATCCCTTCTCATTTCCTACCATCCACCTATATCATGTAATTTTCTGGAGCACAGTCTTTTCTTAGAAACTTTCTACATTCCATCCTTAAAATAGTTCCTGAAATTTCAGTTAATGCAGGAAACCTTCCTGACTGGCTTGTTCAGTCTTTCTTCTCAGTAGTTGATCCCATGTATAATTCCCCCTGTTCATTTCTAGTAGTTCTTTTATTGGAATAAAAAATACAAAAAAACTCACACAGGACTAATTTCTTTAGACATTTTATTAATGTCTGCAGCTGTCTTATATATCATTAATATTTCTGTCTATATTCATATGTTTTTGCTCAAATATCAATTGTGACAGGATTAAGACAATGTCTTCTAGCTCGCTTTAAGTGTTAGCATGCTAATTTTAACAACCCACATTTATTTGGTGTTTTAACATTTACAAAGCATCTGACTCAAATTGTGTAAAATATGTATCTCTCTTTTCCTCCCCCCCTTTCACTTTCACCCCTCCCCCTTCTCTCCTCTCCCTTCTCCATATGTATATGTGTATATATTTACATATATAATATATGTGTATATATGTATATACATACATATATGAATATAGATATACACACATATATCTATTTGCATACATACATATGTGATCAGTGGGTATGTATCAATGGGTATATGTGTATTATGTATATTGCCATTAATGTTTTCATTTTGTTATACAGTTTCACTATCAGGTTTTAAATACTCCGTGTAACATTTACAAATTTAAAAGTATGTGAAAGGCAATAACTAGGTAGTGAATGGTGCTTAAGCTTAACACTTCAGTCAACTCTTGATTACCCACACTAATTGGAGTCTTAGATAGTACAGATAATTAGCACCCACAGATAAGTGAAAAACCTCATTTTAGCAAGTAGTTTCAACCTCTTTCCCTCACTGAACCTTTCTACCAGTCACTAATGAGTAACAAAATTGACTAGTTTGAGTTCTCTCTCTTTTCCTTCATCTTCTTTGTATGGTAGCATTATTGAGTAGTAAATTATCAGGGAGTTGAGGAGTAGGGAAGCATTGATCTAAACCGAAAAGTCCCTACATAATTAAGAATTTCTATATTCACATGAAGTGATCCTTGAGAATATCCTTTGGAAATTACCAGTGTGAGTTTCAAAGTTGTGAGTTAGTGATACCAACTAATTCTATTGAAAGTAGACTTTTCTATTATTGTTGCAAGGCTTATGTGATAATTCCCAAGGCAGTCATTGAAAACACTGATAACTGAATTGGTGTATGAATGGTATATGAATAACATAGCAGTAAAGTGGTAAAAAAAAAAAAAGGTTTTGAAAAGTTAGTAAATGTCCATGTGGTATATCTAATTTTCAAAGAGAACTGTCTTAGAATTTCAATGGCTTGAATGTGTTACTAAATATAATTAGAAAACCTTCACGGCATTGAATGTGACAAAATGTATTCCTTTTGTGCTTTTTAAAATATTCATCTTTTTGAAAACACCACTCTAAGTAACATGATTTCTTTTTAGATCATGCTTTGGTTTCAGAGGTTTTGGCTTACTCCATCACCAAGGAAACGTGAATGGGAACGAGGAGCTAAGGGATCTTGTAGGTCTCACTCTGTGAATTGACTGTCAAATATATTTTTTAATCTGTAAACTATTTGCTTAACAAAGAACCCCAAAAACCGTAATAAAAAAAGAAATTATTTTTAAATATAACTCCAAGTTTCTTAGAATCAGACACACCACATCTACACGGTTTTGTGGATATTTACATATGATGAAATCAATCCAGTAACTTTTCTGTCAGTTCTTCATTAAGATGGCCAAAATGTAAAAAAAAAAAAAAATATGGAGATAATCTGTAGTGGTCAGTAGATTGGTAAGTGGAACTGTGGATAGAAATAAAATAGCCTAATCTAGAAAAAAATGTAGCCATGTATACAATATTTCATCCCTTAAAGGCCTGACATGAAAATCATTCGTTTGGTCTGAGGACTATTGCTTTTGCCCATTACTTTGGATTTACCTTGCCCTGGTGAACATTCATTAGTAAATTTCCTCCTAGTAAATGGCAGAGAAATCTAGATCTATTGTGACGTTGTTCTGTATGTTGCTGCGTGCTTACTGAGTGCAAAGCAGAGCACTAGTTAGAAAATATGAGGGAGAGAAAGTGGAAACAGACAATGAAATTATGTCTCTTATGAGGCTTTCTAATACAGACAATTGTTAAGCAACTAAATAAAGATAATGAAATACAGGCAATGGTATTTGAACTGATCTTTAAACAGCTGGTAATGAAGTTGGAACTTGTACCTAAGTATCTAATTGATTCTTCGTTTTCCTTCTTTGCTGATAAAATGAAGAAATCACTAAAGAAATGACTAAATTGTGCTGTAAGAGCATCTTTCGTAATAGTTTCCTTCTTCAGAAGTATCTGAGAGCTGAAAAATCTTTTGAAAATAAATGTACCCTTTAAAGATATATAAATACATTGCCAGTTTTTCTTGCTCCTTTCCATGTAAATTTTCAATTATCACATTCCTGACTATCTTCTTGAAAACTCTCTGAGTGCCATTAGGTATAACCTTTAAAGGGAAGGAAAGAAGAAAGGGAGGGCAAAAAGGGAGGGGGAGAGGGAGAGATTAAGAAAAGGATGGAGGGAGGAAGGGATGTAAAAGGAAAGAAAAAGGGAAGGAAAGGAGGGAAGGAAAAAAGGAACAAGAAAGAGAAAGGAAAGAAGGAAGGAAAGGGAGGAAAGAAGGGAGGAGAAAGCAAGGAAGAAAAGAAGGGAAGGAAGAAAGAAGGAAAGGGAGGAAGAAAAGAAGGAAGCATTCTTTTTGTGGGAAAAGATTGCATGGTTTACTAAGGCCATTTCTATTGAGTAGAGTGAGAATTTTAAACATTAAATGCAATGATTTGAGTTTTTCATGATGCCGAACCTATGGAAAATTTTCTTTTTTGGTGATAGAAAAATACTATCATCTTGCTGGTAAATCATTTATAATAGTGAAAACATATTGGACTTGGAGCTGGAAGTCCTAGGTTCTAATTCCATTCTGGCTATTTTGTACTTTTGTGATTTGGGAAGACAAGTCACTTAGCCTCTCTCATATATAAAAATATAAGAAAAGAAATAGAACTCAAACTAGTCAATTTTGTTACTCATTAGTGACTGGTAAAAAGATTCAGTGAGGGAAAGAGGTTGAAACTACTTGCTAAAATGAGGTTTTTCAATTATCTGTGGGTGCTAATTACCTGTACTAAGACTCCAATTAGCGTGGGTAATCAAGAGTTTTCTCATATATAAAAATAAAAAGTTACACTAGGTACCCACTTAGGTCCCTTCTGACTCTAAATACATGATACTCTCATAATTTAATCTAAATCCTTACTTATTTAAACATTTTTGACAAGTAAATAGAAACATAGATTTATAGCTGGAGGGACTGTTGTAGCCATCTAATCCTCATCCCCTACTCTCATTTTACAAATGAGAAAACTGGATCTGTGTTTATTGATCATTTCCTGTCCAGAGTTCTATATTTCTCTTCAGAGATGATGCTTACTGAGTTTGTAACTCTACTTCACAGTTGTTTCTGGCCAATACTCAAGATAGTGAAGCAGATATGACACAGGAAATTTACAAACCCACCCCAAGTAAAGTATTGGTGTGATCCAAGGACATCAAAAGAGCGGATTCTATTCACGCAACCCTTCTATGTAGACTTTCACAGAAAAACTGCACAATGAAACAGAAGCAGTCCTTAACGAAATAGTGAAGTTGGCAACTTTGCTTCATACTTGCCACTCCTTCATGGAATTCCTCCCTCCCTCTCCCATCCCACCATCCCCCTGACCCCAGTAGCTATAAGCACTTGGTGCCCTATTGTTCTCTCTGTCTATCAACATCTGTCACTCATTCTAAGGTGAAAATGAGTCAGTATCAGGTTAAAAGGCTGCTTCTTCCAAATATATTAGTCTGTTAACGGAGCTCAGTCTTAAAATTTATTTTATTAGAAGCTCACCTTGTGAAACTGCAAACCTTATCCTTTGTGAAAAGAAAAGCTTTCTAGGCTATAGTATCCTATTTGTACCTCTTGATCACAATACTGTAGGGTAATGATTTTTTTTCCTAAAAATTATTGCATCCTCCAATTTTTATATTTTTAGGGAAAGTTCAGTTTTCCAAAATAAAAGGCAAAAGAATAGGACATAAAATATAATTAGAATGAGAAGACCTAGGATTGCAGCAATCATTTGCCATGATTTACGTAATGATTTCCTCTCTCCCTCCCTCCCTTTTTCCTTCCTTCCTTCCTTCCTTCCTTCCTTCCTTCCTTCCTTCCTTCCTTCCTTCCTTCCTTCCTTCCTTCCTTCCTTCCTTCCTTCCTTCTTTCCTTCCTTCCTTCCTTCCTTCCTTCCTTCCTTCCTACCTTCCTTCCTTCCTTCCTCTTTTCCTTCCTTTTCCCTCCCTCTCCTCCTCTCTTACTCTGTCTCTGTCACTGTATCTTTCTTTCTTTCTGTGTGTCTGTCTCTCCTAAGAAAGTCACCAGTCTCAATCAATCCTGTAACTGAGAATACAGTCATTCAATGTAAATGTAAAATGGACAATGCCAATGTAAAACCTCTTTTCCTAAATAGATTTTCTTCTAGAAGACAAAAAAAGCCTACTTTTACACTTTAGGAATGTCTCCTTTCAGGTTAAGTATTCAATCATATGAGGACCAGTGTCTGCCTGCTAGGAGATTCAAATTATCTACATTTCTTTTTTTGCAAACTGTTTCTTTCCCAGGCACAGAGCTTGGGGACTAGACAGCAATTAACTTTGGGTTGTATCTTGACATCATCAGCTTTTCTAATCTCTAAACAGGGGATATATAATGTCTATCTTGGCTAACTTGCAAAGTTATCTGTGAATGAGTGCCATAATGGATAGGAAAATTCTTCGTAAACTAAGATGTTATACAAATATAAGATAATATTAATAGTAATATAAAGTATGAGGAAGAAGACAAAGTTGAAGAAACAAAAGATATGGATTGTGAGTTTGATGTTTTCCTTTTAGGAAAAATAATCACTCTATTTTTCCTTATCAACCTTTTCAAACCCATGCAGGTTTAAAACCAATCTGCACTAATGAGAGAGCACTGGTGGCTGAAAGCTAGTTACTTGTCAATAGATACCCTCACAGTGAAAGGTGGAAAGCTAGTTTATAGCCCAGTAAGGGGCTAGGAATGGAATTGAGTTTGTAATAAGGAACCCCATAAGTCAGTTTAATTTAATCAAAACTGAGAGATAATCTGGGAGGTTACCATGTTGTTTAGGGCAATATACTCCAAAAAACCAAATTTTCCTTTGTTGGTATATTTGGCTTTTCTGTTTAAGATATTATATTTCAGTTTAACTCAATTCAATCCATCAATTTAATGTAAATAGCTACATTATAAGCCTACTATGTTAAGAACTTTAGGCTAGTTGCTGGAGAAGAAAGCATATTTACAAAGATGGGGAAGGCTTACTAAGCACAGTTGTAGAAGTCAACTCATTAATCCTTACATATTTTTCCCCCTTGAAATTTTATGGATATTTGGTTCCCAGTGGGCTCTAATAGGTATACAGATGATTTGATTTTTAAGAAGCTCAGAGCAAGAAAATGAGTTATAATTCTTAACTCCACCTTTGGAGGGAGTGTCAATATCCATGAAATCATAGATCCATTGAAGGATCAAAGTAATGTAACCTTAGGGCATTCTGGGAATGAGGAATCCCTAATCTCTTAAAAATAAATCAATCTAAAAGCTTTTGGGAAATGACAAAGTGACTTCAGTGACAGCTCATAAATTGACCCATACTTTTAAGATCTCAAGGTCAGGATCTCTCATTTTTTTTCATAAGTATGGAAAAATTTCAGAATTTAATAGGGGGGAAATATTAATTCAACACAGCAACATTGTGCAAGTACAAGACATACACAGAAAACATTTCTTTAGGGAACATATTCTTGGAAGAGTTAGTGGTTGTGGAACATGTCAGTTAAAAGCCTATACAAGATTATAAAAGAGGAATTTCAGGAGCTACATGATACTCATAGCTGAAACAGGAAAACTTCAAACAGATGAGCTATGCTTTTAAGGAAGGTAGGCAGAGGTGAGGAGAGAGTGCATTTCAGTTATATTGGGGGTGGTGGTAGCGGGGTACCTGTGTAAGGCCTAAATGCTTTATTAAATTTTAGAACTTCTCTTTGTAACTTACTTTATATTTCCCCAATCATGCTTCATCCTGGGCATCTTGCTGTCATGTTGGTCCTTTCCACACATTTTCTACCTCTTGTTCAGAGAACAATGATGAGTTCAATCCTACCATTGCTTCTGGAGAAAGTGGTCCTGCCTTAAGGCTTCATTCACCATTCTAATGTTTGCCATGCTCAAAATACCATTCCTTACTCAATGCAACCCTCTATGTGATTTTCTTTCTATTAGAATATAAATTCTCTAAGCACAAGAATAGTGTCTTGTATCCCAGGATTTAGACAAATGACTCTCATGTAATAAGCACTTTCGTGTATTCAATCATGCATTCATTTATTTAGGAGATTTATTTTCATGTACAGAGAAACTCTACCAGGTCACTTGGTCTTGGAATGGAAACTGTATAAAAGTTGTTGTGTTTGTCCTTAGTTCTTGAAGAGGACTGTGATCAAGATGATGACATCATTTGAGTGATGGAGGGCTGTGCAAGGTCACCAACCTCACTTTCTTCTCCTGAGCCATCTGGGCCCAGTGGCCTGATATTCGTCAGGATGACTGGAGGTGGCCTAGCATGCAATGTGAGACCTTGACCCTTTCAGGCTAAGGTCTTATCACACTGTCACTTTGAGTGAGATACACTCATTCAATGAAGAGTCTTCTTTAAGTAGTTACTGAAGGGATGGCCCATTTAATCAAAAAAAAAAAACAAAAAAAAAACACCTCAAACTGGGAGGGGAGACCCTCAGGGTTCCTGGCTAAAAGAGAAATAATTCCTATTTACTAATTACATTCATTCTGTGTTAGTGGGTAGGGACTTGTTGTCCAGTGTATGAGCTCCAGAGTGAATTGAATTGGGTTTAAAGCTTGATCTTTGGACAAGAAATGTAGCCAGCAAACCCAGAGGAAAAAAGGCAGCTTTTGGCCACGGAGTTTACCTTCCCTTGGGTAGAACAGCAGAAGATAAGAAAGGGGAAGCAGGAGGAGGAAGAGGAGAGCTGCTACTCACTCACAGTTCGTGTTTGTCCTCCACTCTTGAAGAGGATTATGACAACAGATGATGACATGACTTGCAGTTGACTTTGATTTGAGTGAGGGAGGGCTGTGCAAGGTCACCAGCCTCACTTTCTTTTCCTGAGACATCTGAGTCCAGTGGCCTGATATTTATCAGTATGACTGAAGATGGCCCAGATTGTATGAAGGAGAAAAATATGAAAAGACTAGAAACATAGATGGCAATCATATCATTGAAAGCATTATATTATAGACAGAGGAGTTTATATCATACAGTAGAGGCTAATGGGATCCACTGATGATCTTTTAGCATGGGAGTAACATATGCAGATCTTTCTTTTTAAAAATATTAAGCAGATTTATGGAGGTTGTATTGGAGAGAGGAGAAATTAGAAAGGCAAGTTGGGATGTTAATTCAGTAGTCCAAGAGACAATCAGGCTCTGAACTAAGGTAGGTGCTGAATTAGAGACAAAAAGGGGGCAGATGGAAAAGTAGTTGCTAAAACAGAAAAACAAATGGAATCTGGCCACTGATAAGCTATGGAGGCAGGCAAAGGAAAGAAACAATTTATGAATAATGATTAATAAGAAGTGACATTTGAATAAGCAATGAAACATGATAAAATGACCAGAGAACCGGCCATAATCAAAGCCATGAAGAGTTGGGTTTGTTTGTTGATCCTGAGTAAGTCATAACATCCTAGATTCAGAGAAGAAAGGAAAGAAGAGGTCATGTGGTCCAACTCTTCATTTTTCAAAGAAACTGAGACTGGGAAATATTAAGCAGTTTGCCGAGTTCACTCAGATAGTAAGTAGTAGAGCCAAATTTGAACCAAGGTATTTTTCTTCAAACCCTGCCTTTTGGGAATGATAGAAGAGTGATATGTAAGGGAATGAAATCAATAAGTTTAGATAACGAGTTTTATTTTTTTAGGACTTTAGTTCTAAAAGACAAAAGACAAAACTGGTGATAGGTGAATATTTAAAAATCTTCTACCTAAAGCATTTTAAAAGGGTAGAGATAATATACCATATATTAAGCATAAGGGTTTTTATCAGAAAAGATGAGTTTGAATATTAATTCTGCTTCTTGCTCCCAGTTTTTCCTAGGTCAGATTTTCTAAGGAGAAATTTCATATTTTCTTCTATTTTTTTACTTTTTTGATTTTGTTTCATTGTATTCTTGATGTCTCATAGACATTCATGATTCAAAAGTTAAGCCTATCTGCAAATATATAGCTAGCTCATCAGACTTCAAAAACATTGTGATAGTTTCATTATAATTTATAATATTTATGATGAGGTGGGTATCATTTAAGTTGTGAATGACATAAATTATTGAGGTTTAAGTTTTCTAAAAAGTTGAATTATTTAAAAAAAGCTACAAACCTCAGACTTTATCTATTTCTATCATTTTCTAAGGTAGGAAAACGAGGACCTGAGGGGTTTGGTCATTTGGCCTATAAGTGTATGAAAAATAATTGCCATTCAAGTAATAAATACTGATTTCAATGTAAAACTGCATGCATCATACCATGTTGCCTCCCAAACCTGTATGGCAACACAATAGCATTGTCTGAATCTCTTAGTTTATGGAGACAAGATTTCAAGTCTTTCCAGGTATTAGAATGTTGAATGAGATATTTTCCCAATTGGTATCTAATCTTTTGGTGTTAGTTGCATTGATTTTATTTGTGAAAATACATAAGACTGTCATTTTAGACTTTTATCATCTCTTTAATTTTGTGTTTAGTTAAAAATTATTCCAGTATCCACTAATTGTGAAAGATAATTTTATGAAAAATGTTTGTATTTAGAATATTTATCCATTCTGAAAGTACTATAAGGTGTGACATAAAATGCTCATCTAGGCCTAATGAGCCAAAATTCTTCCTCTACATTTCTTGATTACAGGGATGCCAATGGAACTAGAGGGCTCTCCATCACTTCTCCTTTAAGAACTACATGACTGACTCATTCATTCTTTTCCATTCATGCAGGTCTCTAAAGGTATTCTTTATATCATTTCTCCTGTGTTGTACCACACTGGCAATATTTTGTATTCTACACGTTGAATTTATTTGTGTTAACATGTGTGCATTATTAATTAATACTTTAGCTATAACAGTTGAAGACATATTCTCCTGGTGTGAGTGTTTGTGCTTAGATCATATAACAATTACACTTTTTAAAAACTATGAGATAGTGTAAGATGGTGATACAACCTTTTTCTAGGAGACAATTTTTGAATTTTCCCAGGAGTTTTTGTAAAAGAAAGATCCCCTTTCCCATTAGTATGTGTCATTGAGTTTATCATTCTCAAGAATGTCATGTCTTTGTGCTCCTAGTTCTTGCTTGTATTTAAAGAATTTTATGATTACATTAAGTGTAATTTATTTTCCTTTCTTTCCTTGGCCTTTGTCAGTTCCTCACACGAAAGCTGAAATTTTGTATCTTGCTTATATACTGATATATTAATGATCATAATATTTTTTGTTAATTTTCTGAGATTCTTTAAACTGTCATATCATCCACAAGTAAAGATAAATTTTCATAATTATTTTCTCCATTTATTTTTCTTTCCTTTTTGCTGCCCCTACCCTTCTTATCAATATTTCAAATATTGAATTACAATTAATTTTGAATTACAGTTGACCTTATTGAGAAAGTTTCCAGTGAATTTCACAAACGTTTGTGTGTGTGTGTGTGTGTGTGTGTGTGTGTGTGTGTGCGTAATTGATGGGTCCTTTTATTCCTTGTGTGTGTAATTGATGGATCCTTTTATTCCTAGGTATTTTAACATTTTAAATTTAAATGAACAATGTACTTTGTCAGAGTTGTTTTTTTTTCCTTATATGAGGCAATGGTACAATGGCTTGATCCCTCGAGTTGGAGTCAGGAAGATTCTCAAGTTCAAATCTTGTCTCAGATACTAACTAGTTATGTGTTTCTTGGAAAGTCACTTAAAAGTTATGAACCTCAATTTCCTATTCTGTTAAATGAAAGGCTTGGGTTAATGCCCTCTAAGTTCCTTCTAATGATAAACTTATGTAATATGAATTTTATGATCTTGTTTTTATCATGATTGCTTTTATTTAACACTGTGCCAAACATCCTTAGATATTTAGAATCATGAATTTGCACGTTATGCATTTACATGCACATATATGTATATTTTAATATAATGTGATAAGTGTACACATGAGTGCATGTATATGTGTATAGATGCATATGTATGTATATATTTGGTGACAGTATTAATTAGTGATATTGGACTTTTTATTTTGTTTTGTTTTCTCTGCTTTGTATCTTCCTGTTTTGGGATTTAGAAAACTATCTGTCTCATAGAAAGAATCTAGCAATATATTTTCCTATTTTTGTAAACTATGCAATATAGGAGATATTTGTTCTTTAAGCACAATTCTGTATTTATTAGAATTCATTTTAAGATTCACCTGGTCTATGGTTTGTTCACCTTTTGAAAGATCATTTATCACATGCTGAAGTGTCCTTAAAAAAATGAGGCTTGCTGAGATTTTTTTGTTTCCTTATTTGTGATTTTGGTAGTATATTTGATAGTCATCCATGCATTTTTTTCTAATTTATATATAATTGACTATGGCAACTTTTGATGATTCTCTTTATTTCCCACCATTCATTATTTAAAATAACATGTATTTTATTTATTTTCACAATTTATCTTTCAGTTTTTTTTAGTACTTATTTAATGGCCTATCAATTTTATTTTTCTTTAAAACAATCTTTATTTTGATTATCATTTCAGAAGTCTTTTTATTTTTTGTTCACTTTCATTCTCAAAATTTTTACTTTCCCTATTTGTTCCTCACCTTGAAGAAATGCTGTTGCCTCATTTGGATCTCAGTTTCTTTAAGCACTCCAAACCAACTTGTAGTCATCTTTCCCTTCAAGTTTGTAATTACTGAATTGTTTTCTTATCTTTTAAATCTAGGCCAACTTCTTTTGTTTTCTGTTTCAGCATTTTAGACTCCGATTAGATGATTTTCTCAAAAAACAATTTAGAAGTCATCAATTCTGTTAACATTTCATTTATCCTCTGGTATAAAATTATACTAAAATATACTTGATTACATACCCTTGAGGAATATATTTTTCATTGCATTTCAGCATGTCATATTCCAATTTTCCTTGGCTTTCACATTGATGTTGAATAGTCCTTAGAAGTACAATAAATTGTTTTTTGTTCATTATCAGTCCCTTTCTGGTCACTTAACATTTTTTTTCCCTTTATCTGGTGTGCTTGGAAATTTGACAATCAAATTGCTGGGTGAGTTTTTTTGGGGGTTCTTTTTGAATACTATACTATGAGTTGTATAAAGCTATTCTGTGCTCTCCAGTTCCAAAACTTCTGGATCTTATTACAATATTTTGTGACTAAGCCATTTTTTAAACTTTAAGTCTTTGCTTTTAGTTACTTTTAAATTATTTTCTTTCTCTGGATTAATGTGTGGGGAATCTTTAGACCTATAGTGTTAATTAATTGTGTATTCCATTTTAATCACTCACATCCAGTCTCAGTTCCTTTATAGGACTTCGGGAAAGGAAAAGGTTTTATCTCCTTCTATGCTCCTGAATTGGATAGCCAGATCCTGTTCCTATCCCTGAATTGGGCCATTTTATATCTTTTCTAGAATTGTAATCTAATTTGAAGCTCAAATACCTCTGTTCCTACTCCCTTGAGGTGTCTTTTTCTGAGTATTAGCTTCAACCATATTAACTTCCATGTCTATCGCCATGAGAACATGGCCTACCTTTGTTCCTTGTTTTGTAAAGAATAAATTTTCTTTGGTACATAATCTGGTATTTACAAGACATTCATAACCCTGAGCAGAACCTTTATGGTTTCTTCCAGGTAATACATTTGGAAACAATTTATCCCCCTTACTAGACTTAATAGCTAACATTACAAATTATTTTTTATGTCCTATACTATCAAGTTTAGGGATAAAGATTTTTATCCTGGAATTATAAATCCACTTTAGGAAGAAATATCAATGGTTATAGAGCAAAGTATCATTCCTTTAGCTCTTTAAGGTGCCTTAGATGTTATCTGGGTCAATCTCTTCATTTTCCAGATAAGGAATCAAGCCAAGAGAGGTGAGGTTATTTTTCCAAGGTCATACAAAGAGTAAGTTTCATGGCTATGTTTTTATGCCAGTTGCTGTGACTTCATATCCATTTTTTTCCCACTGCAACATATTTCACACCCCAAATCCTCTTTTCCTCACTTACTTTTAAAGATAATTTGAAGGAACAACTAAATAATCCCGTGCCAATGCCTTCATTAGTTCTTTTAATTTGATATAATACCTAGGTTCACAAAGGATAAAATATGTGCATACATTGACAAAGCAGAAATCATTTTTATCTGAAAGCATTGACTCCCCCTAATGAGACCAGAGCTTCTTAAGAGAAAGGGGAAGGAGATACGTTGAAGAATAGACTTCAGGATGTTTTTTTTTTTTTTTTAACATAACCAGCATCCAGACATTCATATTTAATATTATGTTTCTCATATGCCATGTGACAGACTTCATTTTCCAAGTTAAATTTTGAAGGTTTCTATCTAGCAGATCGGAAATTGGGTCAGTGAACCTAGAAAGACTCAGAGAAATCATCTGAACGATGAGTTTCCTCAAAATAAATTCAAAAGACCTTCTGGATGCTTTAGAAGCAGAGGAAGAGCTTTTGGACGTAACTTAGTCTAAACCCTTTACCTGATGGATGATGGAACTTAGACCTAGAGAAAGTCACTTCTCTAAGATCACATAGATATCAAGGAGCACAGAGTGGATCATAATCCAGTTCCTCAGATTGCAGATCTTGTGCTTTGACTGCTATGTATATACTGCTCATTCTCTTTGGAAGTCTCTCCCGAAGTCTAAAGATGGAAATGGAGTAGCGGCAGCAGCAGCAGTAGCACCAATAATAGTATTGTTGTGGTGGTAGTGGTAGTGACAATAATATTGTGATTGATGAAGATGATGATGATGATGATGATGATGATGATGATAAAGAGGAAAATAAGGAAGAAGAGATAGTGGTGCTGGTTGGAGGGAAAGAAAATAGGTTTTCGTTCATTGAATAAAAGTTTATATAAGCGTATATCTTTGAGTAACAAATTTCTTTGTCTTTCTTGGCAAAAATGTTCTGCTTAGAACTTGTTACTGTGAAATGAGTTGAACTGGACTTTAGAGGACTTGTGTGATCTTGAACAGATCACTTCACCTTCACTGGATTAATTTTCAAGCTTTTACCAGTCCTGTTACTAGCTAGTGATAGGGACCTATCAATAACTATTTTCCTCTCTATACCTTATTTTCCACATCTGCAAAATGGGTAATTTAGAGTGGATGACTTTCATAGTCACTTCTGGTTTTAAAATTATATAATATAGAACTTAAGTTCTCATTTTTGTCTACAGAAAAAATCTATAAAAACAAAGATGTATATTGAGTTATTCATTTCATATAAAGGAATATCTATTTTTTTTTCCTTCTTGCATTTAGAATCTGCAAATAAACTATGTCATCTAGTTTTTGCAAGAGTGCAGATTTGATTTGAATAGACTTAGCTTTGTCTGAGGTGGAGGTGGGAGTAGGGAAGGAAGGGGAGGAATTAATGTCAGTGAAAATTTTCAGATAGGAAGTCATAAGGTGTTCTCAAACAATGGTTGCAGATCAGATTGTCAGAACTCAAAACTTTGTATGGAAGAATGTGGGAAATAAAATGGAAAAATTAGCCTTATTCTTAGGTGGCTCCTACAAAGTTGTCTTAGATAAGGACTGAGAAATAGTAGTCAGAGTAAGGTTGGTTTTTTGTTAGTAATAGTGCAAACTCAAGTAGGAAATATGTAAAAATGGTTTAAGAAAGGCTTTGGCTGGGATGAGGGCTGTTGGGTGACTTGAATAGGCTGAGTGAAGAGAAATGATGAGAAAAATATTTGCTTGTGTGTGTGTGTGTGTGTGTGTGTGTGTGTGAAGAGTTTCTTTACCTTTTCATCATTCCAACCCCCCTTCTTCCTGCTGCACATCCAATTTGAATTTTTGCTTCTTCTATTAACTTGTGCCTAGCTTTCACTTTGTTTCTTGATTTCTTTTTTGCCAGAATGTGGAGTTTCTTATAACAGCTTTCTGAGAAAATAAAACAAATGGACTCTTTGGGATTTTAAAATGAAAATTAATAAGGCTCTTTGAAATAATTTTTAAATATATTTAGATTTTTCCCTCTTTATTTTGGTGTTTTGCTTCATTTTAAAATGAAAGCAGAATTTTTACTTACTATATGAAAATATTTATCCTGGCATGTATATAAAAAGTAATCCATAGTTTATATCTCATAGCTACTGATTTTATAAGTCTAGCACCTGTAATAGAGAAGAATGACAAATACAACTTTAATAAAGATTCCTACAGTAGATCTCAAATTCTCTGTTTTAGGTTCCCCTTTGAGATCCTTAACGTTTATATGCAAGAGGTTGCTTTTCTTGGAGACATAAATCCTCCTCCGGTTGGCATTTCCAACTTGCCCCTTTTCTGGAGTTTTCCAGATCATAAAGATTCCCTGAAAGAAACTTACAATGCCATAGTATGTTGTGTTGGACCTCCTTGGCTATTTCTTTGCTTCTTTCAGACCATTATACCAGAAGTGTGAAGCTAAGTAGACTTGGCAGGTACTAGATTCTCCATCCCTCCCTACAAAACTCCTGATCCTTTCCTGTCCAATGAAGCTGCTGTCATGTGTGAAGGTCAGAAGCCAGGAACTCCTCTGAAAACAATCAGGTAGAACAAAAGCTTGGAATTAACTGTGATCATTATGGAGATCTTCTTGTAGGATGCTCTTCCCTTTCTATTCCCAAAATTAGTGTACTTGAGAATTGGTAACACTGTAAGAAATCTAGTTCTATACTCTCCCTTCTTGTAAAGTGCGACTTGGAGTGTACAACCCATTCCACTCACTTTTGCTACCTCTTTCCCCTTATATAAGTTAAAATTTGTCCAAGTTAAAAGACTATTGCTTTTTAGTATCAATGGCCAGTCTACCTCTGTGAAAACTACTTAATTCTATACTGTTAGTGAACTAGACCATGTCTTATCTATTTTTCTCTGGACTGCGGCAATACAAGAACAAGTCCTGGATTTAGAATTAGAAAACATGAGGTCAAGTCCTAACTCTAGTATTTGATAGTGGTGTGATCCCGAATCAGTTACATTAGCTCTGAGCTTCAGTTTTATCGTCTGTGAAATGGGAATAATATTTACTATACCCAGCTCACAGGACTGACATGAAGTTCAAATGAAAGAATGCCTGAGACACCTTGCAGACATTTATAAATCTTTGTTTTATTTGAACAAAAATGATTTTGAGCTTTAATCAATGCTTTGCTGACAGCTTTTATTTTGTATAAATACTAACCACAAAAGAATGTAAAATGATTATGCTTGCCTTATTGGTCATTCTTATCAATTGATACAATGTATCCAAGTAGAATTAAATATTTTAAGGATCATGACTTCATCAATATGGATACTATCTTCAGTGCAGATGTCCATGCCTTCCTTAATTGCTATGGCTAAAAAAAAATCTTCCTAATTTTTGTAGCTAAAAAAAAAAAACCTCATCATATGGTAGTCAGCATTCTCTTTAAAATTAATAAGCCTGGTCCTCTAAGGTGAACATAAAGTCTCCCATCAGATGCATATTATGCCAACCCAGATTCATAACATCTTCCAGAGCTAAATCTATGCTATGGTTAGCCTTAAAGTTGTATTAGAGTAGGACGTTAGCCCATATACACTGACCTTTTAACAACTGCTATATGGTGGAGTGTATGTCAAACTTTTAAGGTTATAAACAAATCTAAATCAAAATTGAAGTCAACACATTGGCAAAAGCTGCATGGCCACATTATTAATAGACCTCATGTGACTTTTCTCAGGAAACAAAGCAAGATTCATTCAATTAATGATTTCTTTGCCCATTATTCCGAAGAGAAAGGTCAGGAATGGTGACCATATTACAATTTTGTTTTTCATGTAACTACATCTAATATTGCCAAATACTTTATTTTTACTACTGGAACATATGGGGTGTTCAAGAAGTACTAGCTCTTCTAGTATGAGGGCTTGCAGAGCCTTTTTCGTGACTGTTCATGAGCTAAACAAAGTTGCGGGTGACTGATAGGGCCTCATACCCATCAGTGACCTACAGGGACATCTATGCTAAGCATGTTTAGATGTCCCCTCATGGAATGGGTGGATGAAAACAACTTATTCCAACAGCCATGAAGATTGCCAAAGTAGGTGCTACTCAGCACTTAGTGCTTGGTTAGACATTAAAGACACTAAGGTGCATCTCAGGCCATTGCCAGTCTCCTTGACTTCTCTTGTCACTGAACTTTGATGGCACTAGAAGAGAGAATGAAGCTGACAACTTTGTGCAACTGTTTTTCACTTAAATCTAAATCATGCATAAGTCAAGACATTACCCTGTGATGTCATTGGCCCTCTTAGAAAATAAAGGATAAATAACGCTTTTCACTACTCTTCATGTTTAACCTATTTGAATTTGTTCGAAGTTAATAATGTATTGATATGAGATTGTGTTGAGTATTCTCAGACTTTAGGTAATATGTTCTTCTTCTTGCTTACCTAGAAGAATCACCGCTTACATACTGACATCTCCCTATTTGTACTTTTAAGGCCCTAAAGGCAACTGTGATGTCAGCTCAAAGTCAGGGAAGTTTGCAGAAGCTATTGAAGAATACCACTCTTCAAAAACTCCCTGTTTAGGATTTCACCAAATATTTCACCCTACCCTGAAATTCAATACTTTATTGAGTATGGTGATCTGGGATGAGACTGTATTGTCAGCACCCTGCCTGAAATTTGCCAAGAGCATGGCAATTGTGATAAATCAGCAGAAGATATGTGTTTTTGCAATGGATATGCCAGGGAGATAGGATAGATTGGAGCCAGGTGGAGAAATCCAATAGAAGTTACGGTGGTTGCTGAGTCCAAGGAAGAAGGTGACAGGGATTCTTGACAGGGATTAATAATGGTGTATTAGAATTGGGATTCCATTTTAGTCCTGAAAGTAGGAATGACCCTTCTGTTTTGTTTCCAGCCTTTATACAATCTAGCTCTTCTTCTTCTATGTCTTTCCTTTACCTTTTCTTTGTTCTGTCTCGCCTTCTCTTAACTGAACGTTTTTATTAACTCCTGCCAGATATATCATTATTATAAGATTAAGAACTATTTATATAATAATTTACAGTTTGCAAAATGTTGATCTCAAAGTAATGCTGTGTGAGCATTCCACATCTTAATCAGTGTAGCATAGTGAATAGAGAACAGTCCTTGAATCTAAGTAAATCTGAGATCAGTTCCTGCCTATCATATATTCTGACTATGTGTCCCTGGGCAAGTCATTTAACTTTGGGACACTATAGACATCACTCTAAATTGTGAGTTGCAGAGAAAGTGACAATCTGCACTGGAAAAGTGCATGCCAATACCAATGAAATTTCAGGATGAACCCCTTTCTTTTCACAGCTGAAGAAAATTGAGAATTTAAATAATTTGCCCACAAACTCTGAATTGAGTTTTGTAGACTTGGTTTCTTTGTATGGCCCTCAAATATTTTTTTTCTATAAATCAGGGCTCCAGATAGAATCAAGTTATTATTTGGCTATACCCACTCTGGGACCAGGTCAAAGATAGTGCAACACATGGAATCGGGTAATCAGATGTGTGTGTGTGTGTATGTGTGTGTGTGTGTGTGTGTGTGTGTGTGTGTGTGATTCAGGAAGACATCTGCAGCCAAGAATTCTTGAATAATTTAAGATAAAGAATGGGTTTTCTTTTCCTTTTCTTTTCTGAATGATCTAAATCATTACAGAATGTCAACCCCTTTGAGGTAGATAATTTCCTTTTTTCTCTGTATTTCCAATTCCTGAAGCAATACTTTGCACACAGATGGAGTTTGATACATTTGAGTTGTTGTCACATTATATCACCTCTCTGTGTAGTATTATCTTGCAATCCTGAATCTCTCTAACTCCATGAACTATTTTGTGTAATGTATTACATGTGTGATTTGACCAGGACAGAGGGACTATCATTTCTCTCATTCTGAACATCCTTCCTTCTAATCCAACACAAAGTCATTGCCATATCAAACTAATTGACTTGTTTGGAGCTTGCATCCCACTACCACTAAAATATCTTCAGATTTTTTTCACACAATCTAAACCACATGCAAAGTAAAAAGTAAAAGTGTAATTTTTGCTACTGAGAAATTGACTGTCTTTAATCTTCAATTACAGACATAAAAAGAAAAAAGTAATGACAATGGTGATGACAATAACACTTTTTTGAAGCAGAAGAAGAAAATGAAGGAAGGGAGACAGAAAGAAAGAAAGAAGCAGGAAGAAAAGCTAGCGTTATATAATGTCAAGGTTTACAAAATGCTTTATTTTATCCTCACAACAGCCTTGGGAGTCAGGTACTAACATTAGCCCCATTTATGAGACTGAGTTAAACCGAGGTGAAGTGATTTGTTCAGGGTCGCTGAACTAGTAGGTGTCTGAAACAAGATTTGAACTCAGATCTGCCTTAGCCTAGTTTTAGCACTCTATCCACTGTGCCAGAGGTCAAAGATAATTTCAAATATATATAAATGTATCATCGTTATTGAAAATATGCATACGTTTAGGTGCATGAGTGAGCATACACATAAACATATTATTTAAGCATTCCAGCAGATAATGTGATGATTTATATTTTTTAATGATAAGTTGAATTACATTTACAGTACCTCTGATTTTCTTGTCTATATTAACATGTTCCTGATATTATTTTATTTTATTGTAATTTATATTTTCCTCAAGTATGTATGTTTCACATAAAATCAAATTATTTTATGTACTTAAATTACAAATATATTTAGATGACTACATACAATACAAATTATTATATATGCTTATATTATATATGTATATTTGTTATGTATATATTTTTGTGAAGATAAATTTTTCCTCCTTGTACATTTCTACTTCCAAATCCATCCTCCTTTTTTAATTTTTCCCTTTCTAATGGCTCCTAGTACTTTATTTAATTTACTTAACAAATGATTATTAAAGCCCCGAACACTTTCCTAAGCTCTAGAGGTAAAAAAAAATAAAATAAAATATATATGTATTTTTTAAACGATATCATTCATGCTCTTAAGAAATTCCAGATCTAGTAAGAAAAAAGAAGTCATGTGTGCAAATAATAATGATATGGATTTGAATATAAGTACAAAGAGGAGGTTCTTAGTGACATGAAAGATTTGTAAGGAATGTGATCATCTTGCAATCCATCAAGTCTAATGCCCTTATTTAATAGATGAGGAAATTGAGATATTAGCTAACTTGCCCAGGGTCACACAGCTAATAAATGTATGAAATAGATTTTAATTCAGGTCTTCCTGACTCTGTGCAGCTGCTACTCCACAGACCTAATCTGAATCTTTTATTTCAATAGGAAGAAGTGAAAGGTGGTGGAAAGTTTAAGGAGGAAAGCAATAACAACACACAACGGAAACATGCTAGAGAGACAAGATTATTGTAGAAAATATTCTGAGGCAGAGGTTACACCGGTAACCCAACTGCATTGGAATGCCATCATTATACTTAGAAATATTCATAACTGCCATTTATGTAACTTTTAAATTATGCAAAACACTATGCATATATTATCTTTTACTGACCTTCCTAACTTCTATTCCTACAGTTAGTATAGTCTCTTTCCAATGGCTATGACACATTATATATACATATATGTATACATATATATACATATGTATATGCATTTATATATAATTGGAAATATCACATTCAAATAAATATAAGAACATAAAATACTGTATAAACAAATACACACATTAGAAACTTACATATATGAGTATGTCATTACTCTGTTAAAAAATATACTAGTTCCTAATAGCCTTTAAAATAACACATAACATCCTTAGTCTTCTGTTTAAGTTCCTCCAAGATCTGGTTTCAGCCTATCTTTCCAGACTTCATTAACTGAAATCCCACTCACAAAGCTCTATATCCCAGGCACAGAACACTGCTTTTTGAACTCTAGTCTTGTTGGCCTGCATCATTCACCTCTATGCATGTGATCAAACTCATCCCTAATACCTTGAATACACTTCCTTCCTCTCTCTGTCTCTGTCTGTCTCTATTTGTCTCTCTCTCTCTCTCTCTCTTTTTTCCTTCTAATTAGAAGAAACTTCCATGAAGCATTATCTGATCTCTATATCTAAATATGATGGCATCTTGCTCAAATTTTCCTTAGCCCTCTGTTTAAATTTTTCCTTTCATATTCTGTCAGGAAGTAGAACACTAAAAAGAAATATGGGCTCTCTAGCTTCAAACCCTGCCCCCCTCATATGTGTGTGTGTGCGTGTATATACACTCACACATATAAATAGATATATCTTTGTATATATCTTTATATATATACAGATATCTCTACATCTTACCTGTGTGACTTTTGGCAAGCCATTTTATTTGATGAGATTCTAAGGACCCTTCCAGTTACAAATCTGTAACCCTATCTTTTGTATCGTACTTATCCATATGTTTCTTATTGTATTAAATTCCTTGAGGGAGGAGACCATATTTTTTTCATCATTTTATCCATACTACCTACTAAATACATATGGGCTACATAACAATTGTTGTATTTAAAGAGGAAATGTAGCTTGCGTCTTACCCAAGGATATAGAACCGTTAAGTGGTAGAGCTTTGTCTCCAAATTCAACTCTTTTTCTCTGGAAACTGAACAAAACCAGAAACTAGCCTTTAGTTTTATAAGAAAGACAAAAGGTACTTCCTTGAGGTAAAATATGATTCAAAATGGTTAAAGCTCCCTAGAGAGGTTATAGTATTTTAGATTCATGTAATCAAATAATGTTGAAACTAGAAGGAATCTTGAGGATGAAGTAATCAATTACCTTATTTTAGAGATGACAAAACCTGAAAATCAGGAAGATTAATTATTTACCCATGATCACATGTCTAAAAGGCATAAAAGAGGCAGAGTTATAACTCAGACCTTATTGACTCCAGGTGTAACACCTAATCTTCTATGCCATGTGGACTCTTCAGCTAATGTCTTTCAGAACACTTAGGTTTAATCTATGTTCTGCTTAGCTAGTCCGTGGTCTTGGGCAGATCTTTTAACTCCACTAATCACCTGTTATTACATTTATAAAAGGAGGATGGGGCCATTGGTGGTGGAACTTTGAAGAACACTTAATGATATGTAAATAGATGTAACCATGGTTTCTGGTACAACTTTAAAGACAACAGCTACCATTCTTGAATATTTTATATGTGCAATCTTGTCTTAAAGAAAAACTTTGATTAAAAAACTTGGAAGAACAAAAAAAAGGAGGACAATTCTGCTTAGCATATAATTTTCATGAATAGAGAGAAGCTGGGATATTGGTGAAAAAGGAAAAAATGATGAGGGGAAATGAATACTCTCTCTTATAATTAGTGATATAGGTGAGGAAAACCAGTCTTAATTTGAAATATATATCCTATATGTGGTCTGAGTAGAATGCAGAAGAACAGGCAGGTTCCTATAGAATAAAATTTTGTAGGAGTAAATCAGGCTACAAAGAATGCAAAACTCTTAAGAGTGAAATTCTGCAGACATAAAACGTCTTTAATGAGGAAAAACAGGAATTTCTGAAGACACTCATGTGGATGCACAAGAAAATCAGTAAACAATATATGTACATACATAAAAACACCAACTTTAAAAATCAGAAAAAATAACAGGATGGATATGACAGACTTGGTTCTGCAAGAAGTGTCAGGAATACTAAAGCTCATAATGAGTTGAGGCTGATTAGGAGATCTAGGACAGCAAAAAATGACTATTTATTTTAAATAATACTAGGTAAAAAGAAGATGGGAAGAAATGAAGTAGATGAATGAAGTAGATGGGATAGTGATCACTGGCAATGACTAGATGGAAAAGTCATTCAATTTTCATTTTGTTCCTTTCATTTAGCATTTGACTGTACAAGCCACCGCAAAGGATAGAATAAAAAATGGCTAACAGGTAGCGGATACCTAAGATAAGTAAGGAGATAACCAGGTGACCACCTAGCTGCTCTTGGTGAATTCACATCTCCTGGCTCAGATGAATTATACGACTGGATCCTACAAGCACATAGAACACTGTTTTGAGTAGTTTTCTGATTTACCACAGTCATGAAGGAGGGCTTAGAAATGAAAGAGGGTTTCCTTAAAGTCGATGAGACATTCTTGCTTGAAGATGACATTATGCCAGTTGTCCCACAACCTAGAATATAACAAGACTTTCTCATTCAGAATGGTGAACACTCAAAAGAATCTATCAAGCAAAAACTAAAAGAATGAAAATGTCCATCTATTGCTCAGGCTCTGATATACAGTTGGAGGGTCAGCCTGTTGAATTAGCAGATCATTATGTATATCTAACACAAGCACTACTGATAGAAAATGAATCGGATAGGAAATTGGACTGCACTTACAAAAGGATGTAATGTTTCTAATAATTCCAAATTATACCCAAAGAAAATCATCATTTAAGACAAATGTTCTCCTAGTGATTTTGTACGACTGGGAATATTTGAACATCACAAATTTAATGTCTCTAGTCACTGAAAGGTCAAGGGAGAGATTCAGAATGGTTGAAATTAGACTATAGCATAATTCTGAATATAAGCAATTCACACAAAAATAGTGCAAGGGATTTCTTTTTACACTAGATATATGATTTCATTTGTATGGGCAAATCTTTATGAAAACAGTTCCTATTAATGCACACTGGTAACTTTCTACAATTTATAGCCTTAAAAAGTTTCCTGGTGCTCTGAGAGGCTAAATAACTTGTCTAGCATGACAAGTCACACGTTAGAAATGTGTTTGAACCCAGGCCTTCCTGTCTTTGAGAATTGCTCTTTGTCCATGGAAGAGAATGTCGATTTCCTGCTTCTTTCTGCCCACTCTCCATTTCCCGAAGGTCATGAGCCAGCCCCCTTAAGTATCCTAAACTTTGGGATAGACACAGTGCAATAATGAGGGAGACATGGTCTCTTTTGCCCCTTGGATTAGCAGGAATTCAACCACTGTGTCTTTGTCTGTATTCGTTCTTCGTTTTAGAAGAAGATGGTGACTTCAGACCAATGATGACATGACTTTCACTTGACTTTGGTTTGAGTGAGGAAGGGCTGTGCACGTCATCAGCCTCACTTTCCCTTCTTTAGCCATCTGGATCCAGTGACCAAATACTCATCAGGATGAATGGATATGGCCCAGGATGCAATGGGAGACCTTGGCCTGTTCAGGTATTCACTTAGAGAGAGGTTAAGGCCATTCAATGAATAAGCCTCTCTAAGAAGTAATCAGGGAATGGCCCCTTTAATGAGTAAAAGAAAAAAATAAGTAAATAAAACTGTGGGGGAAAGGGCAACAATTACTACTGATAATCATTCTGAAGCCAGGAGGGTCCAGAAAACATCCATTAAGTGGAGTTTGGGCAGGAACCTATTGGTGTGCAATGTTACAATAAGATGGAAAACCACGACATCTACCAAGCTTCCCTAGAACTACTCACTATAGATTCCTGGAAATTATCAACCACCCTGAGAACTCCTTTGCAGTAGAAATAGAAGCCTAGTTTTGTTTTTTTTTGCATATAGAAATAAAAATCACAAGATTTAGAGCTAAAAAGGTCTTGCTATCAATTCTGCCACTTAGCCCTAAATATCACCGAGTCTTTCCATCAGCCCTTGCAGCTGACCTCCTTTATATGTTATCATCCCCAGATTAGAATGTCAGTTCCTTTAGAGTGGCTTCTGCCTTGTTTTCTATTGTGTCTCCAGCACTTAGCACAGGACTTGGCATACTGTGAATACTTAAATCCTTTTATTTTTAATATATGCATTCATTCATTTCTGTGGTTTTTGTGCCTTTGTTAGTACTAACTGAATGACCATGGAGAATAGGAAAAGTACTGAAGGATTAGCCAAGTGAAACAGTTCCTGTTTTCAAAAAGGGAGGAGAATAGAGCCTTTAAATTATAGGCCAGTAAAGTTGACTCCCATATGTGTGAAAAGGCTAGAAGAAATCATTTAAAGAAATGGTTATTGAACATTAGGGAAAGGAAGTTCTGATTACAAAGAGTAAGTATGACTTCATCAAGAACAGATCATGCCAGTCTGGCCTTATTTCTATTTTTGACAAGATTATTTAACTAGCAGGTTAAGGTACTGCTGAAAATATTGGTGATATATATATATATATATATATATATACACACACACATATATACATTTATTATTAGCAAAATGTTTCCTAATATTTCATACTATTGTGAAAATGATGGAAAATATGGGCTAAGTAATGATATAATCAGATGAATTCAGACTTATTTGCACAACTAGACTTAATGAGTAGTCATTAATGGTTTACTTTCATCCTTGAAGGATACTTTCAATAGAAGTATTTGTGGTTATGTATAGGTCATCTAGGTGATGAGGTAAGTAGAATGCTGGTCCTGAAGTCAGGGTGACCTAAGTTCAAATCTGACCTCAAATACTAGCTGTGTGACTGCTAGGTATGGGCAAGTGTCTCAGCTTCTGTTTGCCTTAGTTTCCCAATCTATGAAATGAGTTTTAAAATAATAGCCCCTACCTTCCAAGATTATTGTGAGCATAAAATGTTAACAACTGTAAAACTTTTAACATAATGCCTAGCATATAGTAAGCACTA
This sequence comes from Bettongia penicillata ogilbyi, assembly GCA_023548195.1. Taxonomy (NCBI): domain Eukaryota; kingdom Metazoa; phylum Chordata; class Mammalia; order Diprotodontia; family Potoroidae; genus Bettongia; species Bettongia penicillata. Next base: position 705,536 of record JAJHZJ010000645.1, read on the forward strand.
TATAAATGTTTGCTGCTATTACTATTATCAATTGCTTCTCTCAAGGCGTGGTTGGCATTCTTATCAAATTTGCAGATGATACAAAGATAATAGGGAGAGATAACGCAAAGTTCTTGATGGGCTTGAGTACTGGATGAAATGAAGTAAGAAGTTCAGTAAGATTAACCATAAAGCCATTTGGGAATGGGGGTCAAAAATCAACTTCTATAACATAGGGGAAGTATGGTCGGACAACAAGTCAACTATAAATGTCTGAGGACTTTAATGGACTACAAGGGCAGTATGTCAGCACCATGACATGCCTGCCAAAACAGCGGATACAATCTTTTATAGCTTTCATAGGCAATGTGTTTTGATAAGCTACTGGAATAAGAAAGTGATAGGTCCCTCTGTACTCTGCCCTGATCAGATAACATCTGCAGGGTATTAAATCTTGGGCAACTCATTTTAAAAATATTGAAAAACTGGTCAGCTTTCAGAAGTGGACAACCAAGAAGGTAAAAAACTTTGTGTATCCCAGTTGCACGAATATTGATCAAAGGATCTGGGGGTGTTTATCACAGAGAAGAGAAGAATCATTAGATGTTTTCAAGCACAGTCTCAATTACCCCAAGTTGTGTATGTATTTTATGGGAGTAGATTCCTTTTGGGCACTATGTTGGACTAGAGTGATCACTGAAGTCTTTACCATCTCTAATATTCTATGAAATGAATCTGAGGAAATTTATACTTTAAGGGTAGTAGTGGAGGCTGAGTGACAAAGTAGGTGGAGAGCTAGCCTCAGAATCAAAATCTGGGTTCAAGTTCTGCCTTTAATACATACTATCTGTGTGATCACAGGAAAATTATTCAACCTTTCAGTGCCTTACACAACTCTGTCAAATTAAAAACAGATGAAGAGGTACTGAACAATGTTGATAGAGGGAATTATAAAAGTGGGAATTCCTTATACTAATGTAAAGGCAATTCCAAAGCAGCAACACCAAAATACAAAATATTACAATCATGCAATTTCTTTTGTATGTATTTTCTTTATTCTTAAAGGTCTCAAATACTGTGCTACATATTCTCCCCCCCCCCACATAAATAGAGTTCTCTCTCTCTCCCTCTCTCTCTCTCTTTCTCTTTCTTTCTGTCTCCCTGTCTTTCTCTCTCTCTCTCTCCCTCTCTGTCTCTTTCTCTTCTCTCTCTCTCTCTCTCTCTCTCTCTCTCTCTCTCTCTCCTCTCTCTCTCTCTCTCTCTGTCTCTCTCTCTCTCTCATAAAAATGAGAAGATCAGCATGTGTTCAGTTGCTGAAAGCTATTTTGCAATTTGTACCCTCTGTGCCCTTAGGGAGAAAATCAATCACAATATTACATTTTTAAGATGAGATTTTCTGTTTCCTTTTCTGAGTTTAGATATTGATCTGCTCATGTGAAGTCTGTGTTAAGAATATTTGTTATACAAGAATGTGGTGAATTCTGGCATGCTGCAGTTTTCCACCTTAACTGAAAAGCAACCTCTGTTTTCAGTGTATTTTTGTGTTCTTGTAATCGCTTGGATGAGGATGAAGATTTCCTTACTTTAAAAAAAAAATTGTACATTCTATTTGCCCAGGTAATATAATTTTAAAATGTAATATGAAATGTAATTTTGGAATTTTGAAAGTAGTTTATATAGAACATAATTTTTATGTTTTGTAAGTTAGCTCTGTAAATTGAGAAAATAACCTATGAGCCTACAAATATCTTCATCATTTAGTTATTTTAAGCTAAAAATAGTTTAAACAGGTAAATAGCCATTATTAGGATAACCCTAATGAAGAGAGCAGTGCTGTATAATAATATGCCTTTGGGATTACTATCAGCAAATAGTCTTGGAAGAAAAATGTAGCCCCGTGCTTTAATAGATAAAACAGTGATTTCCCCCTAAGCCATCCACCACCTAGATATTGTTAGACCAAAAATATTTTCTGTGCTTTTGGAAACAGTGATACCATAGCCTAATTAAGTTGGGACTTACAGAAAACTTGGAGGGCAGATGTTGTAGGGAAGCAGTATGATTTTTGGCTTTGAATTAGAATGAATTTCCTACTTAGAACTTTCAAAAAAGGAACAGACTACTTTATAAAGTGGTGAGCTCCCCAGAACTGGATGTCATCAGGTAGAGATTAGATCACTAATTAGCCATTTCATGTGATAGAGTTAAAAGAGCACTGGATTTGGAATGAAAATCCTTGGATTTAACTTTTTCCTCAAGTGCACTAGATGGCACAGTTCATAGAGCACTGGCCCTAGAGTTAGGAGGACCTGGTGTCAAATCTGACCTCAGCTACTTACTAGCTGTGTAACCTGGGCAAGTCCCTTAACCCTGATTGCCTTAAACACACACAAAACGTCTTTGCTCAGCCACTTTCTACTACCTTTATCTCCCTGGGCAATTAATTTCCCCTCTCTTAGCATTAGTTCCCTCCTCTATAAAATACCCTCCCTACCTAGCAGATTTACTGTTCAGATCGAGTAAAATACTATGCATTACATAGTATGCAGTGTAAATAGCAGTGATTATCATCATGGATATTTTAGCACTGATTCATGCTTATTGTATCATATGGAGTAGATCCCCTCCAAGATACTCTCAAATGCCATAATTCTATGAGACTTAACTATAAGATTGTTAAAATTTGTTCAATTTGATGATCCTCTGGAGTACTGGCATTTGACTCAGCACTTAGAGATTTATATACTTCATTATTAGGACTTTAGCTAAATATAACATGCATTGTGCTGATTTCTCTGGCTCTGAATGTTCTCTCTCCTGATCCATCCTACACACAGCTGCCAGGGTAATCTTTTTTGTTTTTTGTTTTTTATATTTTTATTATTTATTTATTTTTAGCTTTCTTTTAAAATTTTGAGTTCCAAATTCTCTCCCTTCTTTCCATCACCTCCCCCACTCACTGAGAAGGCAAGCAAAAATGATATAAATTATATATGTGACATCATGCAAAATATCTTTCCATATTAGCCATATTTAAAAAAAAACAAGAAAAAGAATGAGGAAATTATATTTCAATTTTCACTTAGAGTTCATCAATTTTCTGTCTGGAGGTGAATAACATTTTTTTCATCATGAATTCTTTAGAATTGTCTTGGATCATCGTTTGGATGAAACTAAGTCTTTCACAGTTGGTCATCATTATAACGTTGCTGTTAACCTTGGACTTGTAATCTCTCGGTTCTTCTCATTTCTCTTTGCTTTAGTTCATATACATCTTGCCATGTTTTTCTAAAACTACACCCCTTATCATTTCTCAACAGCACATTTACCCATGACAATTATATGCCACAACTTGATTAGTCATGCCCCAATTAATGAGCATCTCCATCAATTTCCAATTCTTGGCACCACAAAAAACAGCTGCCATAAACATTTTTGTAAATGTAAGTCCTTGTTCTTTTTCTTTGGTCTTCTTGAAATACAGACCCAGTAGTTGTATTCCTGGATCAGTTTTATAGCTCTTTGGACCTAGTTCCAAATTGTTCTCCGGATGGTTGGACCTGTTCACTGTTCCACCAACAATTCATTAATGTACCTATTTTTGCCTGATCCCGTCCAGCACTTATCATTCCTGCTGAGTGTGAGGTGGCGCCTCAGAATTATTTTAATTTGCTTTTCTCTAATCAATAATGATTTAGCATATTTTTCATATATCTATAGATAGCTTTGATATCTTCTGAAAACTGTATGTTTATATATTTTGACAGTTGGAGAAATAACTTGTTTTTGTAAATTTGACTCAGTTCTGTACGCAATATATATTTGAAAAATGAGGCCTCTATGAGAGAAATTTGCTATAAAAAATTTTAACATTACCTCATTGTCTACACATTTTAGCAAAATATCATGTCCCTGATTTTCTCTAATTAGGTCTATTTTTGCTTTTGCTTTGTCTGAGATCATGATTACTGTCCTTTGTGCCATGTTTCTTCCCCTCCTCCCACTTTAGCTGAAGCATATCAGAGTCTGCTCCAGCCCTTTATTCTAATTCTGTGTGTGTCTCTTGTAAATGACATATTGTTGGATTCTGGTTTCTAATCCATTATGCTTCACTTCCATTTTATGGGTGACCTCATCCTTTCATCCTTTTCACTTTCACAGTTACAATTACTAACTGCTTCCATTTCTACTTCCCTCTCTATCCCTCCCTCCCTCTTTCTTTCTTTCTTTCTTTCTTTCTTTCTTTCTTTCTTTCTTTCTTTCTTTCTTTCTTTCTTTCTTTCTTTCTTCTCTCTCTCTTTCTATCTCTCTCTCTCCCTCTCTCCTCTCCCTCCTCAAAACTCTATTTTGCTACTAATCACTGCCTCTCTTAATCTGTCCTCCCTTTTATCATTCCACTCCATTTTTCTTATCCTCTTTCTCTCCTATTTACCTATTGGATAAGTTAAATTTCTATACACACCTGAGTTGTGTGTGTGTGTGTGTGTGCATTCTTCCTTTTTTGAACCAGTTCTGATGAGAGTGAGGTTCAGTCATTGCCTGCCACCCCCCAATCTACTCCTACTTTCCCCTCCACTGTAAAAGCCCTTGCTAGGGCAATCTATTATCAACAGGATTTTCCTCATGCCATTTTTCTGCTCAAGAACCTAGATTGATTTCACATTATCTAAAATATCACTTCTATGCACAAAAAAATGCCTTGGTCTAGTAATCACACTCTTCTTTTGACTGTTTTGCTCTTAGCAGACCTCTTCCAATCCAATTCATTTTTTTCTATATGATCCCAAAATGCTTGCTGTTTCCTTTCCCAAACTTATCTAATTCTATGCCTTACTATTTCTCTAATGCTAGACTGTCATCCCTTTGCTCGTCCCCTAAGCCATGTCCTCCAATGTAGAGAATCCTCCCTAACTTACTCTATCTCTGCTCTCAATCCTTTCTTTTGAATCTCTTAAGCATCTATGTGTTTCCTTGAATTGCGTTGAATATGCTTGTGTCCTACTTAATATTTCTTCTACTGTTGCTTTTTATGCATGTTTTCTCCTATGAGTTGGATTGCAAAAATCTTACCTTTCCTAAGATCTGAGTGATTTATCTTCATTAATTAACGAATTCACATAGTGAGGTTGAGATGAAAGCTTAACAGGTTCTCATTTTATATTTGTAAGCAGTTGGTGGCTGGAAATTGATTGCTTAAGTAGATGCCTCTTTGGAAGTGAAGTTGTCTTCCATGAACCTAATAAGTATCATAGATTTAGATTCAGAAAGGACATGAGAAACCATCTAGGCCAACTCTCTCATTGTACAGATGAGGAAACTGTTCCAGAAAGCCTTTTCTGACTCATGCCACTTCATTATTCCTTTTTTTTTTTTGCTGTCTATTCTATCAGTACTTAGCATTAATTTTTAAACATGCTTCATGCATTTTTCTTTGTTTTGTGGCTGATTCATGTATGTATAATGCATCCCTAATTATAAGGTAAATTCCACAAGAGAGATGGTGTTATCTTTTGCATCCTAAGCATCACCAAATACAGTGTTGTACATGGAATGGGGACTCAGTGAAAGCTTGTTGAATAAATGAATGAATGAGTGAATGAATGGGCAGTAGCAGACTATGCCATATCACAAATAAATCTAAAAATAAACTGAATAATAAAATAAACTTAGTTTACTGGCTAGTGTTCTCTGGCTTATTGAAAATACTCGTAAGAGTGAATTTCACAATATGACATCCTACCTTTTCTTAAAATTGTATTTCTGCTTGAAGAATTCATAAGTATTTTTGTAATGTCTCAACTGCTTCTCCTCACGAGGTTGATTTTGCCTCAAGGGCACTGCCCTGCTTCTCACTATGTCTTCTGTGGATCTAATTAACATTTTGTAAAAGGTAAAGCTTCAGTTATGTATAACCCAAGTAGAGTGATTGAGACGGAGGTAGGAGCCCTGTACTCTGCCTATTTTCTTAGAAACAGCATCTGGTTGAAACTCAATCACAGTGTAATGGTTAAAATGAGATTCCCTGTTTCATATATTTTCCCCCACTTATTGGTGAATCCAACTACTTTATTTCCTAGTCATGAAAAATGTCCCTACAAGTGTTTATATTCCTGTTTCTCAACTGATAGATGTTTTCATTTTGACAGAGATTGTTCCTTTCCCCCAGTGGCTACTAGAAATATTTTCTTCCTCATACATGAGGAGAATATAAACCAAATGCATGGGTGCTGTGTGGGAGGATTCATATATTCCCTTTTGTAACTCTATTATGGATTTAGAAATGAGTCCAAATCCAGCAATTATGTCACTATTGTAGATGTAGAATATAACTCACTAAAAATAAATATTTTGAGTGTTTTTGTTGTGCGTTGGATCAGATTTTCTACATCAACTCTCTTTCTCCAGTTCTGGATATTAACATTTTAACAGATGAAGTTTCTGACAGCTGAAAAAAGGAAAAAATAAACATGGTTCTCCTGAGCTAGAAACACGTGGTAGAATATAGGTTGAGCTCAGATTGAGGAGGACAGTTTGGCCTCTTGAATATTATTCATCTCATGTCCTGACTCTTTTCTCCCTCCAGTGTATTGTATCCCTTATTCTCTGGTGTCTTTTATCACCTGCTCTGGTTCCTCTCCTTTTTTATGTTCTCTATTTTCCTCCTTTCTGCCCTATTTTTTTAGGCTCTCCTATTTTTGCATAGTGGTCCCTTGTCACTGAATTGTTTGCATTCAGGATGCAGGTAGCAATGAAACTTGTTAAAATCATGATTCTTGCCAGGTTGTCAGACAGAGACTTCTTGGATGCTAATAAATTTCATTCTGGTATTCATATCCAGAATACAAAACAAAGGAAAGCATGTGCAATAAAGAAATAGGCACGTTTCCCTTCCAACAGGAGATATACCAAAGGGTTTCCCTAAATTGTACTTTAGTGAAATCTTTGTGGAAATACCTTGGGGCTTCATTGTGGTGTAGTTTTTCTCCTTGTTCCCCCACCCCCATCCACCCTAAGCCTTGTTCTCAGTGCAGAATAACAGGCCAGCAGCATTAGTCATGTCTGTCCATCTGTCTCCTCCTTTTCCCTCCTGTGATGCAAATGCTTGACAATTACTTGGCAAGCATAGAGGCTAACTTTGTAGCTTTGCGGCACCTACGCTTTATATTGCAGGTGGGCTGTTTATTAGACACCCTGGGTCCACAAAGAGGCTTCATTAGTTGCCTTGCTTTCTTTATGGGTCTACTTGTACATATGTAGAAGGACACAGCTCACTTCATGATGGAACTGAGGTGAGCCAAAAGGAGAAGAAATGATCACTATGTCCTACTGTTAGATTAAGCCTGATTGTCTCCCACCCACGGTTTACATAATTGGACCCAGTGAAATCCATGGAGGAGGCTTTTTGTGAGTTTATCTTGGGTAAGGAGAGAGATGAAATTTCAATCCTCCCTTTTCCCTGAGAGCAGAATGGGCCTCCTCTTCTTACAAACCCTTTCTCAATTTTAGGAGTACAAAATTCTTTCAGCCTATGTGTATTCTGGGATATTTCCTTAGAAGTATAACAATATCCTGTAAATGGTGGTTTCTGTCTCACTTTTCTACATGCCTTTAAGTGGAGGAGGTTGTAGCCAGAGGCCCAAATCAATATGGTACAGATGAGTGAGTAAAGGAGAGAAGGAGTGTACGTGTGTGTGTCTGTGTGTGTGTGTGTGTGTATCTATTTTTTTTTTTAAAGTTTGTTCCACAAAGCATACTTTCCCTAAGGCTCTAAAGACAAAAGAGTCAACTCAGTCACTGATGAAATAGATCCCTAGATACCCTTAGTTTCCAAAAAGTCTCAGCATAGAAATCAAGATAAGTTTTTGGTTCAGAGGCATTTTCTGTCTATTCATGGATTAAATAATTGAATCTAAAAAAGTGTACTTTCTTTTCCTTTTTCACTCAAGTTAACAAACATATGTCTATTACCACAGCACTCTGATGAAGGCTGAATGGAGATTTAATATAAATTAGAACATAAATGTGTTTGAAGCAACAAGAATCTTATATAACCTTTTATAAACCTTGGAATTTCTTTTCATCCCTTATATCATTAAAATAAAAAAGTCACTACATTTTCACTCTCTTTTCTCGTTGAAGTGATAGTGGTCATGTCCCACTATGAATGTTGTAGGTGTGACACCAAAACCAGTACTTTCTTAGCTTAGGTTCCATGTTGGGACAAAATGTGGGACTCACAAATCACTGAACATTTAACAAAGGAGAAAGATTATTTTGCTGTAACAAAGCAAGAATATACACATCGATACAGCGGCCTTAGCTTTACTGGGATGTGAAGGTGCTTCTAGGTTCCATATGGAAATGTATCTGGCCATTCAGGCATTGTAATTTAGTACCTTGCATGGGCTCAGGTTTCTAACAATCCTGACAGGCAAGGACTTCCAAGGTTGGTACCTTCTATGTTCCTAGATGAGAAAGCTACATCAGGAATTCTGGGGACAATCAGGTTGCATGCAGGAAGGAAGCCGTGTCTTGGTCAGGGAAACTGTCTTGATCAGGAAACCCCTGATCCTACCATAAGGGGATTTCTCACTAACATGCGTGAATGCCCAAAGCTATCTATACAGATCCATTTAGCAGAAAAGGTCCTTCATATACCTTGATCTCCTTAGAACTCCATAGATTCTGCCTGCTGGGCTGTGAGACCTCTCTTGTGCTCTCCCAATGTGTGTTATCTGACTATAGTATTATTCAGCAGGCAGTTGATGAAAGCTTTTCAGGTTGTTGATGGACTTACTGAAGAAGGGACAGTTGTGAAAATAATGCTTAGTGCCTAATCTCACCCTCCAGTAACCTTTCCTGAAGTAGGGTTGATGTGAAATGAATATATACCTGCTTGTGAGTGAGTGTGCATGAGCCACACACACACACACACACACACACACACAAAGGCACCTGCACATGGAGACAGAGAGAACACTAAACACAAAATCCTCTCTCCATGGTTTCTGTCTGAGAGATTAGGAGACAAATGAATTTTGACCTGAGTAAATTTAAAATATGCATGTGGATTTCTCATCTACTCCCTAGGGAAGCATTGGTGCTGGGAGCCATTTGGGTTACAATTCCACTCAAGTACAAGTGAAAAAACAATTAGATATACACTCTCTCCTACCAAGGATCAGAGTGAGGAAAAGGGTGCTTATTGTGATGTGAATGAATTCTTGGAGGGAATAGAGAGAGGCCATTTGCTGCAGATTATCCTTGCTGTAATTAAATGCTTGGTTTCTTTAGGAATCATGTTCATCTGAAGTCTTTGAAGATACATTCTATATATACATATAGTATGCACACATGCATACTTATATACACATATACATACATGTGTCTATACATACACACATACATACATATATACACATACAGACACACGCATATATACTAGAATTCATATGCTAGAAGAAGAATCTGTTGTGGATAAAAAAGGATCTTTAGTATCATAGAACTTGATAAGGGCCTTCAAATGATAATCTCAGCCTCCCAACTACTAGTAGCTAAGGTTTTGGGTTTTTTTTAACCTCATTTAATAAAGCAGGCCACCTGCCACATTGAAAGCTTAAGGACATTGAAAGCTAAAGGACTTGCCTAGGCTCATGAAGATAATAGGTGGCACACGAAGGGAGATAGGACCTTGGTGTCCTAACTTTTTCTTTCGTCTTCTTTCCATTACAGCATAGGAGGAACTTAACACCCAGCTAAGAAATATGGAGACTGTAGTTCTGTCTTAGCCTTATGACATGATCTTGATTAATATCTTAGTAGTTGAATAAATGTCAAAAATATAGCTCAGGAGGAGTGAATCAGAGAATGTTATTATATGGTGTGATTTCTTTTCAGTTGGCATGAAAATATTTCCTCAAACACTAGTAAAAATGCTTCAGTTACATTTCCTCGTAGTAAACTTATCTTGGGAATACAATGCCCCTGAAGGTTTTCAGCTTCTAAGAATAGAAATCAATTCTATTCTGTAGTCTTCAAGAAAAGAAATTTAATTACCTATTATTACCTTTCTTCCTGCAGTAGATTCACTTAATCTTTCTGCTTTTTGAGATTGGGACCTATTTTCTCCTGTTGCTATTTGTGCTGCCTACTATGAACCAGTATTGTAAAAGAATTGCTGAGAGAGAAAAAAAATCTCAATTGTATAAGTTGGATTTTTTTTAGAGCATCAGGGATCATCTCTTTCAAAACACAGAGCATTTATTACTCCTTGAATTACCTATCACTGGTGGTGTTCAGACATGGCATACCCATGAAACCTTTCTTATTCTGCCAGGCTTCTGGTGGCTTTCTCCCCCAAATTACCTTACATTCACTTTATATATTCATACATGTTCATATTATCTTTCTTAATAGTATATAAACACTTAGGAGGCTAGGACTTTTTTTCATTTTTACTTTAATAGTCCCATGACATACCATAGTGCCCAGCACACAGTAGGTACTTAATAAATGTATGTTGTTTGATTTATCTTTGTTGAATATAGGATGTGGTGGGAGGTAATCCAGTATTCAACAGAACAGTGATCTAAAATATGATCTCTCATGCAACTCTAAATTCCTTTGATTTCCCCTGTAACCCTAGGATTCGAGGATTTTGTCTCTATTTAGTCAACTAATAGTGATATGATTCGAACAATTCATTGTCCATGTTATTTCATGTATCCATCTTCAAAACTCTGTGAAAGGGGTTTAATAAAAATTATTATCCTCATTTTATATATGAGAAAACAGGTTCAGAGAAATGGTTCAATAAGTGGTCAAGGTTATTTTCATTGTGACTAAAATTTAAGTCTTGTGATGGCATGGTGAGTATTTTTTTTTATTCCAAATCTAACACTTCCTATAGAGGGGTCCGGACATGCTTAAACTTTGGGGATTTGAAGGATTTTTTTTTGTTCATTTCAAAGCAAAGAATGTCACATAATTTGGGCTGGGGTGGAACTAAAAGAAGAACCCAGAAAAAAGGAAGTGGAGAGAATATAGACAGAAGAGGGATGTGTGAAAGCTCCCTTGGGCTCTACTGAGACATTGGCAACTCTCTTCCTCTCCCTTGTGTTGTTAGCAAAATGTCTGGCACATTGCATGTTGATTAATAGTTGCAGAGGAAGAAACAGAGCTAGAAAGTAACTTCTGTGTGTGTGTGCGAGCGCGCGCGCGCGCGCATGTGTGTGTGTGTGTGTGTGTGTGTGAGAGAGAGAGAGAGAGAGAGAGAGAGAGATAGATAGATAGAGAGAGAGAGAGAGAGAGAGAGAGAGAGAGAAAAAGAGAGAGAGAGAGAGTTGTTGAGTTGTTGTGTTCAACTCTCTATAACTCTCTGAGGTTGTATTGCCTTGGTTTGTCATTTGCTTCTCCAGATTGCTTTACAAATGACAAAATTGAGGTAAACAGAGATAAGTTACTTGCCCAGGTTCACACAGCTAGTAAATGTCTAAAGACATATTTGATTCAAGTTTTCCTGATTCCAGGTCTAGTGCTCTATACACTGCACCACCTGTTAACAGTCATTCATTTTCCCCAGAGAAACAACAATTTCTTTGATACATGTCCATAAGAAGTATTCATTTTTCCTATAAACTTTTCCCTTAATAAATTTTATTTATTTGGAGCTAACTGTATTTTAGAATTTCAATTTTTTCAGTCATTTGGAAGATTTGTATAAACTTTTAAAAATTATATGCAGTCATATATCTGATATTTTATTTGGAACTTAGGTTTTATAACTATCAATTTAGGATCAATTATGCAAAGCCTCTCCATTTATCAATCTGATGCTCATTTTCAAAAGTAGCACAGAATATTTTGTTGTCATTCCTGTCTTTTGTATGTGCCACTTGCTTAGGGAAAGTCAAGTTCTCTCCTTTAGCGTAGAAATTTTACTACACCATTGAAATTGTAGGTAGCAGAGTTTAGAAGAAATTCTCATGGATAGAGAGTTCTGATACTTAGGTTCTAGTGTTGGCCACTATTTAGTAATATAATCCATTCACTTTCTGAAGTCTATAAACTTCAAAGTGGGGCTAATGGAATTATGAGGGTAGCTAGTGGTACTAGTGGTAGAGTACTGCTCTTGGAATCAGGAAGACTCTTCTTTATCACTTCAAATCTGGCATCAGTCACTGAAACAGTCCAACAAAATTAGGATCATAGGATTTAGAGCTAGAAGAGACCAGACAGTTATCTGAAAGTTCCTCTTTATTTTATACATGAGTGAATTGAGGCTCATATAAATGAACTGGAATATCCTGAGTTCTTGAAAGTATAATTATTCAAAGCAGTTTTCAAACCAAGCCTCCAACTCCAAATATAATTACCTATATGTACCCATAACACAGACATGTACTTGGGACATAGACACAGATTTTAAATTGGGCAAAGATGCCATTGGATATTTTTATTACTGTAAATTGGTGCACAATAGAGATTTTTAACAAATACATATGAAATTACATTTGAATTTTGTTCTCATGCAGTGGCAGTCATGAAAATTAATTTCCTCTGGCATATGCTGAACTACTGTGCATTATCACCATTGTAAAACTGATCTAGATATAGAAATATTTTTAGTACTGTCTCAGGGATAAAAAATAACTCAGTGACCTAAAAGAATTAGTTACTCCAAAAGAGTTACTTGTATTCCAACCCAAATGGTAAATACAAGGGACTTATTTTAATTGACTTTTGGCCAAATATAGAAGTAGAACCAAGAAAATACAAAGAAAAAAACAGTACTATATGGAATCTGTTCTAGAATCTCAATGAAGTACAGTGATGCCATTTTACTAAAATCATAGACAGCTCCTGCTGGGAACTGGGGAACACAAAAAAATGCATCTTAGAAGGAGATATAAAGAATTTAAAAAAAAGATTGACTATGTTGTCACAGAGTTGAAAGGGACCTTAGAGATAATCTCTTCCAATTTCTTCATTCTGTAAGTGTAACTTAAAATAGATAAAATATTCACACATTATAGAAGCTATAATATACTTATACAAAATCATGCCAAAAACTTGGCATGATTTATTATTCAATAAATGTACCTAGGTATTTTATAAAAATACTAGGGCATCAATAGTAATATTGTTTTAAGACCTAAGGGACTAAGTCACTATCAACTTAGGATCAATTATGCAAAATGACTAAGTCATTTTGACTGGCACAAATATTCAAATTAATTCTAAAGGACATATAAAGAAAGACACTATCTGTATCTAAAGAAAGAAATGACAAATAGAAATATGTACAAAATAATTTTACATATATGTATATATACATGTATGTGTGTGTATATTATATGTAAATATAATATACACACACTATATATAATATAAACATATATATTTACTCATTTGTGTCTAGTAGTAACATCTCTAGGCAAGGGTGAGGGAAAAAATAAATTTATATGATAACTTTATTGTATATTTAGAAGGAATATCAGGTTGTATTCACAGTTTCCAGTGAAATCATTTTTATTGTATTATATTATAGAAATGCTTGTTTTCTTCCATAAATTAAAAACAAAATAAATAAGTGTGTGTGTGTGTGTGTACCAGGGCAGCTAGGTGGTGCAGGGGATAAAGCAGCAGACCTGGAGTACAGAATGCCTGAGTTCAAATCTGGCCTGAGACACATACTAGCTCTGTGACCCTAAGCAAGTCATGTAGTCCTGTTTGCCTCAGTTTCCTCTTCTGTAACAGGAAATAGCAAACCACTCCAGTATCCTTACCAAGAAAACCCAAAATAGGGTCTGTAATGCAAGGTTAATGGTGAGTGGGGGTAAGAATTAAAGATTTTCTCTACCCATTAATAGGCCTCAATACCTTTTGTTAATTTCTATTGAGGTGTTGGGTCAGAGGGTCATGCCTTCTAATATACACTGAAAAGTGTATAAGTACTCTGAGGTGAGGTTTTCTTTGGGGCTTATGCATTGGGAGTGTTTGTTTGGCCAGGTGAGACTCTGGGTAGTCACTAAGGAGCTCCACTCTGGCTATGAAAATCCGCATGTTGGGGCTTCTCTCTCTGGTAATTATTTGTTGCTTATGGACGGACAATTGGAAGCCCTGTTTGTTGGTCTTTATTTCTCTGTATTTTCTCTGAAGTTCAAGTTGCTGACATTTTCTCCTGAACTAAGAGAATAATATATGTGCTTGATTAAAGTAGATTGTTGAACCCTCAAAAGTTGCTTTCCTTTTAGAAAAGCAGATCTAAGAAGCTGTATGCCAGGCTCTCCTGTATGTGCCAGGGTCCTTGCTGTTACAGGGACATGACACGAGTCAGACGTGACTGAAACAACTGAGCATCATCGGCATCAAAAGTACTAATAAGATAACCCCAAATTTTACATTCAGTTCTAAGCATTGTTTCTTTTAGTTTGCATTTCTAAATAATGTAAAAAAGACCGTTCACCATATAGGGAATGATTATTAACATTCTTAGCCAGTGGTTGAAATTGAACAGTCCCAGGCATCATAGAAGCCAAGTGGCATCTGAAGTCACACGCACAGACACACAGGCACACACAAGTGCAAGACATGGAAAATGCTTGCTTTATCATTTAATCATTACTAAAATTAAAATACAAGAATTTAATGTTCTGTAACCATATGACATAAAATTCTTTATCCAAAGCATAATTTTATAGTGCTGGAAGCATTATCTTTAAACAAGGGCAGACACATGACACAGTGGATAATGCTCTGGGCATTGAGTCAGAAAGATCTGAGTTCAAATACAGTCTTAGACACTAGATTTATCCCTTCCACATTGTGACATTCTCCCTCAAAGTTTTGATACTTTGCAGGTTGGTGTAAGAAATTAAATGGGAATTTGAGAGGAGTTTTACAAAGGCCACAGACAACATGCACAGGTTAGCAATGACACAGAAAAAATTTAGAAACTCAGAAATGCTGAAAATATATGTATAGTATTGTATAATATCAATATATCTTGTCTTTTAATACCATAATAATTCAGATGTCTCTGGTATGAAGGGAGGGTCAAAAAAATCTTACATGAATTTTTTAGATTGCAGGGGTACCACACCCCCTACCCACCTACACATCCCATGTGATGTGGAAGGGATAGCTATAATTGACAGTGTGATCCTGCACAACTCATTTAACCTGTGTCTGCTTTAGTTTTCTCACCTGTAAAATAGGGATAATAACAATATTCATCTCCCTAAGGTTCTTGTGGAGATCATATTTGCAAAGTGCTTAGCAGAATTCTTGACTCTGTACATAATAAATGCTTATTCCCTTTTACCCAGTTTTAGATTTTGAGTTTTAATAATCAGTCGGTGTATTTCCAGAATGGGTAGTTTCTTGGATTGTGCTACTACTGCTACCTCATCTGCATTCTGTGAATAGCCTTGATTTTTTAACAAGGCAGAACATACATGTCTGATGCTTGAAGCAAGGAACCTCGTTGGATTTTGATCTGAGCTTTGCTGGTGCTTTATGGTTTGCAGCATGTAACTTAATCTTTTAATGTTAAAATTGTCTTTTATCTGTAGGTAGATGTAATGAATGACTTTACAAACAGAATACGTGAATGAATGAATGAATGAAGACATAAGATACTTTAAAAAATTAGTGCTCACACATACATAGTTTGGGGCATTCAAAAGATCATTGAATTGTAAAAATACATGAAACATCTTTATTTTTTTTTAAAAGGAAATCAAGACAACTAATTTTCAGGCTGAAAAAAATTGACTGAATATGTTAAGCTTGACTTATCAGCAGGTACAGCAGATGCTGATTGCCTTGAGAATGACTTAATCTGGGATCTGAGAGGAGACTGGAGTTGTAAAGCAAAAGAGAATTCAGTATAATGAAGTTGTCTAACAATGGAATACTGATACTATTCCTAGATTGTGTGATCTTTCTACCAGCCAGAAATTTCTGTATTTCTGTGTGCTCTCTGCTGGGTACCTAAAGAAAATATAGATGCACTTTCAACAAGGTCCACAGATAATTGCTCAGTTATCAGACACAGACGTCTTTTGCTTAGGTGGCACAACCTCAGCACTTTTCCAAATAAAGCTACTCTTGATATAAGAGCT
The DNA here is from genome assembly GCA_023548195.1 of Bettongia penicillata ogilbyi. Taxonomy (NCBI): domain Eukaryota; kingdom Metazoa; phylum Chordata; class Mammalia; order Diprotodontia; family Potoroidae; genus Bettongia; species Bettongia penicillata. The sequence goes on from JAJHZJ010000645.1 coordinate 721,642, forward strand.
GTCGCTTGAATAGGGAAACATAAATTCCTATATATTTTGTTTTGTTTTGTTTTTATTAAACATAGTGCTTCCAATAGTATATTTTGCTGATTAGTTATTCATAACAACTGGTCAATACTACCATAGGCAAAGCAGCTTCCCTCATTGAGTAATATAAAATGTGTTAATGTCATAAGAATTCTAGTTGCCATGCTGCTTCATCATCCTTTTGGGAAACAAGCCAGTAAAATATAGAATAGCATTGCTGAAGTTATCTTGGAGAATTGTATGAAAATCCCTTTGATCTCTGGTATATTTCCACAGACTATTAAGCATAACCTTATCATCGAGCGCCTTGTTAATGCCGGAATGTAGCTATCCGAATACCTTTAACATGTGAACAACAATAATATCTACCAGCAGTGAGAGTAAATACGGAATATTTATGGTCTTTAAAATCTTCACTATGGCAGTGTGTTTCACACTTGTCATCTTTCCCACTCATAAATCTTTATTAGTGGTGACTTTCAGTTATGAAATCAACATAATACGGGGAATCAAAGCTCATTTGCATATGACCCTCTTCATTGGCTGTGGTTGTTGTTAGAACAACCTGACCCCATTTGGAATTTTCTTGCCTTTGCCATTCTTTCTCCAGCTCATTTTACAGATGAGGAAACTAAGGCAAATAGGGTTAAGTGATTTGTCCAGGGTCACCCATCTAGTAAGTGTCTGAGGCCAGATTTGAACTCAGGAAGATGAGTCTTTCAGCACTCTATCAAATGTAACACCTTGATGCTCTCCATTGTTGAAAACTGATTATTTAATCCTCCCTGCTTGCATAAGGGGCAGTGGTGGTGAGAACTTGAGAGAAAGAGATCCTAGACTTCTGGCTTAAATCTTCCAGGGAGCAATCATTCCAGTCCAGACTCTTTATAAGGACTAAAATAGTAAGATTCTGGGAGGAAGCTGACATTTCCTGAAGAGAGCAAGAGTACAAAACTGGAAGCCAGGAGGTCAGGATCTCTCTTCTCTGAATCTTCTACAGGCATAGATAATTAAACACTTGATCTCTATCAATGAGTCGAGTCTTAGGCAAATAGCCTTCGAGCCACCTCTTACTTTCAAAACCACCTTGAATTCCCAAGTCATTTAAGATGGACAGAGGTGTGGGGGTAAATTTAACCATGTTGATTTGGCACATGTTGAGCCGGAGGTGCTAATGGTACCTCCATTAGCATTAGATAGCAAAGAGCTATCTATCCAGAAACTATGATTGTGTTTCAGGGACTTGGGTGAGATGATCAGTCCAGGTATTTATTGAGGAGACAGATACCTTTACATGGAGAAATGATAATTAAAGATCCTTGAGGTAAAGGACTGTTCCATTTTTGTCTTTGTCTCCTGACCACAGACTCATATGTAGTAGGCATTTTGTATATATTTATAGCTTGATTAATTGTTTTCTTGATAACCTCAAGAGAGTTTAAGTAAGGAAAACGAGAACTATTGGCTGAATATTGGGAAGAAATTGCTTACATTTTCAAGAAAAAAGGAAAAGAGGAAAGGATCTATGAAAGTGTTAGAAGAACCATTATAATGCTTAAGAAGCACATGAAGAAATAGATGACCAGCAATGGCAAATGCTAGAGATAGGTCAAGGAAGATGAAAACATTCTTTTACCCTGTTGCATTTTTTTCTGGTTCTGCTTACTTTACTCTGTATCAGTTCACATAATTCTTCATGGGGATGACCATTTATTTTTTATTTTATTACTTTATTTTTTATTTTCAACATTCATTTCCACAAAATTTTGAATTCAAGCATTTTTTCCATGTCTCCCTTTCCCTTACCCCAAGATAACATGCATTCTGATTTATGCTGGTGTGAGATTTTTTCTTTCTGTTTTTCTTCTTTTACTAGTAAAAAGATTAATAATAATAGTAATACAAAATAATAGCTGACAGTTAACAATCATTGTTTACAAAGCATCTCATATATATTACTGCATTTTTAATGACATTCTTGTTTTTTTAATATAAATTTATTTATTTAACTTTTTACATTCATTTTCACAAAATTTGGGGTTCCAAATTTTCTCCCCATTTATCCCCTCCCCCCACCTCAATACACCAAGCATTCTAATTTCCCCTATCATCAATCTGCCCTCTTTTCTATCATCCCTCCCTTCTCTTGTCTCCATCTCCTCTTTTGTCCTGTAGGGCCAGATGACTTTCTATTCCCCATTAACTGTATTTCTTATTTCCTAGTAGCAAGAACAATACTAAACAGTTGTTCCTAAAACTTTGAGTGCCAAATTCTCCCCATCCCTCCCTCCCCACCCATTCCCTTTGGGAAGGCAGGCAATTCAATATAGGCCCTATCTGTGTAGTTTTGTAAATGACTTCCATAATAGTCATGTTGTGTAAGACTAACTGTATTTCCCTCCATCCTATCCTGCCCCACACTGTTTCTATTCTGTCTTTTGATCCTATCCTTCCCCGAGTGTCGACTTCAAATTGCTCCCTCCTCCCATTGCCCTCCCTTCCATCATCCCCCCACTTGCTTATCTCCTTCTCCCCCACTTTCCTGTATTGTAAGATAGGTTTTCATACCAAAATGAGTGTGCATTTTATTCCTTCCTTTAGTCGAATGTGATGAGGATAAACTTCTTGTTTTGTTTTTTCTCAGCTCTCCTCTTTTTCCCTCCACTAAAAATTCTCCTACTTGCCTCTTAAATGACATATAATTACCCCATTCCATTTCACCCTCTTTCCTCCCACTACATTTCTCTCTCACCATTTACCTTAATTTCTTTTAAGATATGGTCCCATCCTATTCAATTCACTCTGTGCTCTCTGTCTCTGTGTGTGCATGCATGTGTTTATGTGTGTGTGTCTGCACATGTGTACATGTGTGTGTGTATGTGTGTGTGTGTGGTCCCAGCCAACTACCAAGATACTGAAAAGTTTTAAGAATTACAAATATTGTCTTTCCATGTAGGAATGCAAACAGTTCACTTTTGGTGAGTCCCTTATGACTTCTCTTCGCTGTTTACTTTTTCATGCTTCTCTTCATTCTTGTGTGTGAAAGTCAAATTTTCTTTTCAGCTCTGGTCTTTTCATCAAGAATTCTTGAAAGTCCTCGATTTCATTGAAAAACCATATTTTCCCCTGAAGTATTTTACTCAGTTTTGCTGGGTAGGTGATTCTTGGTTTGAGTCCTAGTTCCTTTGACTTCTGGAATATCCTATTCCATGCCCTTCAATCCCTTAATGTAGAAGCTGCTAGATCTTGAGTTATCCTGATTGTATTTCCACAGTACTGGAATTGTTTCTTTCTAGCTGCTTGCAATATTTTCTCCTTGACCTGGGAACTCTGGAATTTGGCCACAATGTTCCTAGGAGTTTCTCTTTTTGGATCTCTTTCAGGCGGTGATCGATGGATTCCTTCAATACTTATTTTGCCCTCTGGTTCTAGAATGTCAGGGCAGTTTTCCTTGATAATTTCATGAAAGATGATGTCTAGGCTCTTTTTTTGATCATGCCTTTCAGGTAGTCCCATAATTTTTAAGGTCAGTTGTTTTTCCCATGAGATATTTCACATTCTCTTCCATTTTTTCATTCTTTTGGTTTTGTTTGGTGATTTCTTGGGTTCTCAGAAAGTCATTACACTCCATCTGTTCCATTCTAATTTTGAGACAACTATTTTCTTCAGTGAGCTTTTGAACCTCTTTTTCCATTTGGCTAATTCTGCTTTTGAAAGCATTCTTCTCCTCATTGGCTTTTTGAACCTCTTTTGCCAGTTGAGTAAGCCTATTTTTCAAGGTGTTATTTTCTTCAGCATTTTTTTGGGTCTCCTTTACCAAGGTATTGGCCTGTTTTTCATGCTTTTATTGCATCTCTCTCATTTCTCTTCCCAGTTTTTCCTCCACCTGTCTAACTTGATTTTCAAAATCCTTTTTGAGCTCTTCCATGACCTAAGCCCACTGTACATCCACCTGGGATGTCTGGGATACAGAGGCCCTGACCTCCACGTCTTTCCCTCATGATAAGAATTGTTCCTCGTCATCAGAATTGAAAGGCAGGAACATCTGTACCCCATCAATGTAGCTTTCTATAGTCTTATTTTTCTTCCCTTTTCTGGGCATTTTCCCAGCCAGTTACTTGACTTCTGAGATTCCTGTCCACCCCCGCCTAGATCCGCCCAGCTAGTGCTTGGGGTCTGAGATTCAAATGGGCTTTCCGCAGCAGGAGTGGCTGCTATTCAATGTGAGTTTAAGTTGTGGTGCTGGGGTGGGGGCAGGGCCACCTCCCAGGCTCAGTTCCCTCAAGGGCTTTATGCAGAGACCTTCAGTAATGGAGCGAATGGGGGCAGGGCCGTCTCCCAGGCTCAGTTCCCTCAGGGGGTTTATGCAGAGACCTTCAGTAATGGCCCTGAACTTCTGCCTGCTGCTCTGGGAGTCCTGGGCCTCCGCCGCTGCCTCTGCTGCTGCCTTTGCCTCCCGAGGGGCCTGAGTCACGGAGACACCCCACTCCCCTCTCGGCCAGCCTAGACGTCTCTATCACTGACTTGGAGCGCCTGTGGGTGGAGGGACCTTCCTGGCCGCCGGAGGTTCCCTCCCTGAAGCCTGCTTGGATCTGCTCCTCTGGGGCCATATGGCCAAGGCAATGCAGGGGTGGACTCCACTGTCTGGAGCACGACAGAGCCCTATGGATGGCTTTCCAGGGCTCTCTGGAATGGAAATCTTTTCCACTGTGTTTCTGTGTGCCTTGCAGTACTCCAGAATTTGTGGGGAGTTCTTTTTGCAGGAAATATATGGGCTGTAGGTTCGGAGCTGGCATACGTTAGTCTTTCTTCTCCGCCATCTTGGCTCCTCCCCCTGACATTCTTGTAAAGTAAGAAGGGTAACTGTGCTTATTCCCATTTTACAGATGAGGAATACCAGACTCAGTGAGTAAATAAATTTTTCAAGCTTATGTAGCTAGTAAGTGGAAGAGCCAGCATTTGAACTCAGGACTTTTGATTATAAATGCAGTGTTCTTTCTAGTGTTTATGGTTGGCTTTACTTGTGCTATTCTTACATGTCACAGGTAGATTTTGTTTCTTTTTTTTAGTTTATTCATTTTGTGTGCTTTGATTTTACTACAGAAGACACTGGAAATCTATTTTTTTTTACCTGCCCTTAGAAGTTTAAGGATGTTACCAGAAACTCAATCTCATTTTATATTATACTAGTTTGTAATTCGGACACACACACACATACACACACACAAATCTCCTGGTGCTGTGACATATAAAGAAGTATTGATTTCTGTATTGTCAGCAAAATCTGATCTTCAATTGCTTAAAATGTCCATCTTACGTAAATGAATCTATATCAATTCCTGAGGTCACTATCATTGATCTTTCTTAGTTTAATAGATCTGTATTTTTCAAAGCTACACATATGTACATGTTTTGTTTGATGTTTTGTTCTCATTGCAATACTAATATCATACTTTGTAGAAATGTAATTGTACATAATGTGGTGTAGTGAAATGAGCACTAGATAGAAGATTGGGAAACTTGGACTCTCATCTTATGTGTCAGTTTCTCCCTGAGTCTCATTTTACCCTATCTATAAATTATGTGTGTTGGATAATATGGTTTCAGGTTCTTGCCAGGTCTCAATTCCAATTTCTACTCTTTTGCGACTTTTTTTAAAATTAGAAGCATTTTATATATTCATCATGAATTATTCAAAAAATTCCAAAAACAAAACCCCACCACTAAATGTCTATTCTGTGTATGCAGAGTATTAGGTGAGGTACCTTTTATCTTTCTTTTTTTGCTATTTTCACTGTCACATGCTGTTTTACATGACTTCTTATTAGATGGTGATCAGGTGTGACCTTAGTCAACATGTAATCTCAAAAACACAGGAAAGAAGACATTTCCTTTGCTTTTCATGCCTTAGGCAACCTCTCCTGAAGATGGATGAGTAAACCTCTTCTTAGGAATTCCTTTTCTCTAATTTCCTTCTGTGATGAACAAAGGACCTTACCATCTGCCCTTTCGGAAATTTCTGGATGGATTTGTTCATGCGTTAGGATAATCCATTCTTCATTCTTTCCATATAGTACTTATATTATTTCACTTATTTGCAAAATCACTTGCATCATAGCCTAAATATTTTTTTCCAACTGCAGAGTTTCTGTGCAGCTCATTTGGAAAGGTTTTAGATAAAGCAAGTAAAGTAAATCTTAAAAGGTTTATCATATTTTTGAACTCAATTAATTTTTTAAAAAAAATATTGCATGTCTGCTATGTGATGAGAACTGTGTAGAGCATTGTTGCTTAATGTCAATATTGAAAAATGTAAATTAGAGGGAAAATGATATCTGAGAAGTCTCACCCTTAAGGTATTAAAACAGGACTTTATTTAGAACATTGAAAATATTAAAGTTGATGTGGGTTTTAATATACTACAGATGAGTCATTGCTATCCCAGAAGCATAATCCAGAGAAATTGAAATCTAAAGGCTAGATAGTAACACCACATGTTAGTTAAGGACAAGACAAAAGAGAAGAATACATTAGAATCAATGATTAGTTGAGAACACTGAAAAACAATTACACCCAGTGTACACTTAAAAAAAATTCTCTAAGTATCAGAGAAAAAGGTTAACACTCCTGCTATGTCATGTTCACTGCCTGGGGAAATATGTCAATATTTTACCTCCCCTGAAATAGCTTCCTGAATTACTAGGCATTTATGTGTGGCATCAGTTTGGGTGTGAATTGGCTGCAAAAGATAACAAGTGTAAATTTTCAAAGCAGAAGAGGAATAAAAGATGTCATGGAAAAATGTACAGTTGAAAGAGAAGAGGGGTCGGTCACATGGCCAGAGTGAGGACTATGAGATGTGCTGCCCAAGTGGTCTGCTATTATCTCTGTGACATCAGGAAAAGCAGGGAAAGCATTTGTCATTTAGAATTGTAATCAAACCCACCTTGAATTTATGCAGACATCAGTCAGTCACCAAGCATCTATTAACTCAGGTACCATGAAAAGCAATGGGAACACAAAGAAAAAGCAAAGACAAACCCTCACCTTAGGGAATTTACATTCCACCAAGGGAGACCATTTAGACTTAAATCAGTGTATATTTACATATAAAAATAAATACTTATATGTATATATGTGACAAGTGCCAAGTAGATCACCTGTAAGGGGAAGGCATGAACAGATATGAAACTTGTGAAAGACTATAATAGGAGCTATTTTTTGAGCTGAGTCTTAAAGAAATTTAAAGAGTTAAGAGGGAGGACATTCTCAGTATGTGGGACAATGTTTGCAAAGCATAAAGACATGAGAGAGATTGTGATGAGTGAGGAGAAACAATTAGTTCAATGAGACTGAATTGAAGAGACCATGGATGGGACATAGAGAGTTAAAAGGCTAGAAAGATAGAAAGAATTTTAAATGACAAGCGTAAGAGTTTATATTCAACCCTAAAATTAACAAAGAGACATTATGGTTTACTAGATAGGAAGGGTGACATGGTCAAGCCTGTCCTTTAGAAAAAATATATTGGAAGGCTTTATGGATGATGGATCGAACTGGGAAAAGATTTGGAATCCAGTTAGAAGACTACTGTAATAGACCAGGTGAAAATAGGTGATGTTATGAATTAGGGAAGTGGTGGTATGAGTGAAGACATGGTAAAATAATCAAAAGATGGTGGAAGGAAATAGATGGCAAGATTTGACAACTAATTGGAAAGGTTGGGTGAACTAGAAAATGGAGTTGAGAATGACAACAAAGTTGCAAACCTAAGGGACTCTAAGGATGCTGGTTCCCCTGATAATTATATGCAACTTGAGATGAGAGGTGGATCTGAGGGGAAAGTTAATAAAGTTTGTTTTGCCATGTTGAGTTTGAGGTGTCTGTAGGACTCCTATTTAGAAATATACAATAGGCAGTTTGTGAAACAAGACTGGAGTTCAGAGAGAGGCTAGGATTCAATAGATAGAGATCTGGAAATCATGAGCATAGAGATGATAATTGAATACATGGAAACTGATGAGATTTGTAAGAAAAGGGATCCTAGTGGGCTTCAAGGATGAAGATCCTACAAAGGCAAATGAGAAAGAGTAGTCATATACGTAGGAGGAGAACAAAGGAAAAAGCAGTCATAAAACCCCATAGAGGAGATAGTACCCAGGAGGAAAAGTGGTTCACAATGTCAACGTTGTTTCAAAGAGATTGAGAAAAACCACTTTTAAAGGAAAGCTAACAGACATGTTTGTAGGCAGCAGGCAAGGGATCAGTAGACAGGAAGAAATCTGAGAGGAAGAAAAGAGATATAAAATGATAGCTAAGGTCTAGAGTAAGAAAAACATATTTAGGTACGTTTGTAAGTGACAGACAAGGGACTAATAGATTGGGGGGGGGGGAGAGAGGAAGAGAGAGAGAGAGAGAGAGAGAGAGAGAGAGAGAGAGAGAGAGAGAGAGACAGAGACAGAGATAGAGACAGAGAGAGAGAGAGAGACAGAGACAGGGAGACACTAGAGTTGCATAGGATAGTACAAGCACTGATGGTTATGATCTGCATTATGAGCATCAACATCCAAATCCATGAATCCATAAGATCACAGATGAATCTGAGTGTAAGTTTGAATAGAGTTAACTTTTTTTCTCCAGTAATATGACAGTCTGATATTGTGCATAACAAAAAGAAAAGTAGGGATCTTGAAATATCTACTGCCATTTCCAGTGCATAATTCAGTGCTTTGCATACAGTAGGTACTTAATGAAAGTTTATTAACTGACTCATAAATGAAAAGGATATTTCTTCCCTGCTTTGGACTTCAGCTGTACTTACCATGTCTATATCCAACTTAAATTACTTTAGCAAGGAACTGACTTCCAAAGATTTTGTTATAACATGGGGAATTCCTTTTTTGGTAGATAATGCATTTGATTTTTTTTTTCTGCACACTCACACACACACACACACTCAGCAGGTAACTTGCTCTAATATATTATGATGACAGTGATGATTCTAATGCTTATTTGTATTATTTCTGCATTTGCACTTATCCCATAGCCTTGAATCTTGCTTGTAGTCTAGTTTCTGTCCCACTACTATACTGAAACAGCTTTCACTAAGGTCAAAAATTATCTCCTTATTGCTTAAATCAATGACTTGTTTTCCAAATTCATCTCCTTTTATCTTTCTGTGATACTTGATACTATGGACCATTTCTTCACTCGATAACTTTATTGCATTGACTTCTATGACATTGCATTTTCATGGTTTTCCTATGTCTCTGACCACTACTCTGTTTCCTTTCCTGCCATCATCCTCATCTTGATCCTGAAAAATGGGCATCTCTCCAAGGTTTTGTCATTGATCTTTCTCTTTTATTTATCTGTACCTTCTCTCTTGGATATTTTCTCAACTCTCTTGCTTTTAATGATCACTTTTACACAGATGATTTCCAAGTCCACATCTCTCATGCATACATAACTATTATCAGGGTGCCTGTCTATATTCCTCCCTGTTGAAATATCCTACTTCCATCTTAATAGCAAAATATTCCAAGCTGAATTTTTCATTTGTCCCACAAAACTTGCATCTTAAATTATTTTCTGTTGATGGCATGGCCAGTCTTCCATTTACTCACACAACAACTTTTGACTCTTTCCCTGCATTCACCCTACATAATCAGTTGTTTGTTCAATCTTGTGGTTTATGTCTCCAAAGCATCTCTGGCATTTTTCCCTTCTTTTCTATTTCCACTTCAGTTGGCACATTTCAGATTCTCATCTTTTCTTGCCTAGACTATTATGGTCTTCTAACCCCCAACATATACACTAACTCCAGTCTATCCTTCATACCACAACCTGGTGTGAAACACATTAGGTGACTATCTTTCTAATGTGCTACTGTAAACAAAGCATTCCATCATTAAAGCAAGAAAACAAATAAAAAAAGTTTAATGGCTTCTTATTGACTAGTATAAGTAAATTAAAAACTGGTGCTAATATTCAAGCCACCCCCAAATATAGGTACAATATTCCTTTTCAAACCTATGTTATCTATCCACCTTCACATGCTCTATATTCCAGTTAAACTGATCTTTTATCCTCCATCCACTTAAATTCCTCTTTTCTACATGTCTGTGCTAATCCTTCCCCCTCATTTCTACAATGAACTTGTCTCCAACCCAGATCTAGCTAAGAAAGTCTTTACATCCTTCCAAAAGCCTACTTAGGTACCATTACCTCCTGGTAGATGTAAGTGCGGAGCCACTGTCAGTGATATGTAAAAGACTAGGAAAGTGAGCTGACAAATGGGCTTGACTTTGATTCTTTAGAAAATTCTAGAACAGATCATTAAAGAAATGGTTTATAAATATCTATGAAAACAAGTAATTGCAAAGAGACAGGGTTTCATGCAGAATAGGACATATTTAAATATGATTACTAAATGTTAATTTATCAAGTGTATACTATAGATACAATTCTCTTAGAATTTATCAAAGCACTGGCTATTGTCCTTCATGGTATTTTGGTGAGAAATATGGACAGTTTGGACTTGATGTTAATAAAATTAGATATTTTTAGAACTACTTGGATTCCTAGATTCAGAATGTAGTTATTGACAGTTCAGTGTCAGCAAGCCAGAGTGCCCCAGTAGGGTGCTCCAGACATCTCTGGCTCTGTGATACAATGACTTGAAAAAAATACAAATAATATGCTCGCTGATTTTTAGATAACATAAGCATTGGATGGATGATCAACATTTTGAATAACAGGTACAGAATAAAAAATTTCTTTGTAAGCTTGAATATTGAGATGACTCTAATAGAAAGAAATTTGATAAAGATAAATGGAAGTCTTAAACATGGGTTCAAAAATCAATTTCACAAGTAAAAGAGTGTGGGAACATGCATGTTTAGGCACCAATTTGTCAGAAAAGTACCTAGTTAGCGGTATGAGTATACTACAAATTCAATATAAGTTGACTTTTTTGTTGTAACATTCCCAAAATAATAAAAAAAATTAATATGATTATAGCCTTCATGAGAGTCTTCAGGTTTTTGAAAGGCTATTTTGCCAAAGTGAAATCAAGCTTGTTCTGTTTTGCAGATGGCAGAAACTACCAATGGGTGAAAATTACAGAGGAGCACATTTTAGTTCAGTACAAGGAATACTTTCTAACAGTTAGAACTAATCCATAAATAGAATGGGCTGACTTGGAATATAGTGAATGCTACATCATCGTAAGTTTTTGTCCAGTGACTTAATAGTCATCTGTTAGAAATATTGTAAAAGGGACCATATAAAGTCTGAGGTCTTTTCTAACTCTACAATTCTGAAATTGTCTTTTTATATCTTGTCATATTCATTTTATCTTTCAGAGATTTTCTTAATAAATCCCAAGTGATACTATAATATCTTACAGCTTTCTTAGGGTGAAATATTTGCTCTTCTTATTGCAAATTTCCAAGTATATTTTTTTCAAAAAATAATCATAGTTCCTCCTAATTACAATAAAAGACAGAGGAACACTGAGTTGAAAAATAATAAAATTTTAATTTATTGTCCAACCTCTAATAAATCAATAGTGAGACCTCTATAGCAATTTAAAATATTTAACTGCATCACAGAGAGTAATCTATTTTAATATTTCCTTTCCAAGTGGAAGATTTTATACCTCTTACAGATTTTAACTATGGAATCAGCAAATGAATGCATAACACTAGTGAGTTGGATGTTAATGTGGCTAATAAACATTTCTCTTCATTTATTTTTTAACCTTCCACTCCCTCTACCCACTACAACACTGATTTATGAAGAGAATTGAACATAGTATTAATTTTTAAAGCAGATTTGATGAAGCAACATCAAAGTAAATGAGAAAGAAGTTAAAGCAGGGCAATAGCTCAGAAGACATGATGCTTATTACATATTAATGTACAGTAGCTATTTCAGTTCACTTTATCGTAAAGAGTATTCATTCCCATTGGAATAGGCAAGGTTAATGTTTTCCCTTTGGCAAAAGTTTTTTTGAGTAACATTCTCTTTTGCATCTCAAATAATTTGACAGTATATTGACTTTCATTCTTTAGACCTTAGAAATGTTACATTTACAAATAATTTGGATCAGAAGGGGAAAAATTAGAATGTTCATTGGATGCCCTGGCCTACATGCAGAGCTGCCTCTAGGCAAAGCTGTGAATTAGACTAGGTTTATCTTCTTTGTCTCCTGCTCCAGGCTCCCATTTCTGAGTCATTACTCTCTCTGGGGATACCACTTTCCTTCCCCTAAGCCCCTAGTGCTCTCATGCTTATTTCCTCTATCTCCTACTTCAACATGAAAAAATTTGAGAATCTAAGTAGTAAATTACTAATAATGATTAATGATGTATTAATAATCAACCAAATTACCTGTCCTACAACCTATGGGTTTTTATGATGGAGAAGGGAAATAGCTTTGCTTAGCTTAACTTAAATGAATGAAAATTTAGTTAGGGAATTCCAAACAACTAGGTGGAAAAGACTCTTTTAAAAAAATTTGCAATAAGACTTTAAAATCCCATTATATCATATCAAGCACTTGGTTGTCTTTTCTTGACTTGCTTTCATGGATTAAAATTTCTGTTGTAGTTATGCTGGATTAAAAAGAATTTATCTGCCCAGAGAACCTGTCATGCAAAATAAAGGCCCTTTTTTTTCTTTCTGAGTAGGCTTATGGCTGAAGATGTCATAATGAAATTAGGTGGTATCATCTCCTAAGCGTATGACCTAGAGTGTTGCACTAAGTGTTTGAGGTGTTTCTTCAAATGAGTAAAACTGAGACTGATGCAATGTGATTCATGTCCCTGATTTGACTTTCCCCCAAAAAATAAAATGATGCTCTTTGTGTAAAAACAAGAACTTAAATTGTTTAAATTAAATTTATAAGAGATGAGTTACATAGAAATTGCACAAAGAATAAGATTTAAAGAAAATATAAGACCCAGACACCGCGATAAGTAATAAACAATTATTTGAATAAGGTTATAATCCCTTCAGAGAGTATATAGAAAGAGGATACCATTATAGGAATAAAAGGCACTGATTTTAGGAAAAATCACTGTGTCCCAATGAGAGAATTTTCTATGTGGAGTAATTTAGTAGGCTAGAAGAATGATGCTATGATATATAGCATTGTAGAGTTATAAATATTGCATAATTTATAGTAAATTTAGATTTATTAAGAAATTTAGGGGGGAGGAGCCAAGATGGTGGAGTAGAAAGACTCACGTATGCTAGCTCCGAATCCACAGCCCATAAATTTCCTGTAAAAAGAACTCCCCACAAATTCTGGAGCAGTGGAACCCATGCAGAAACGCAGTGGAGGACATTTCCATTCCAGAGAGCCCTGGAAAGCCGTCCCCAGAGGTCTGTTGTGCTCCGGACATGGAGCCCAATCCTGCCCAGACCTGGCTGTGTGGCCCCAGAGGAGCAGATCCGATCAGGCTTCAGGAACGAAACCTCCAGCGGCTGCGAAGGTCCCTCCACCCACAGGTGCTACAGGTCAGTGAGAGAGACTTCTGGGCTGGCTGAGAGGGGAGCAGGGTGTCTCCATGACTTGGGCCCCCTCGGGAGGCAGGGGCAGAGGGAGCTGCAGAGGCAGTGGAGGCTGCCTGGAACTCCCGGAGCAGACAGGGGCTCAGGGCCATTACCAAAGGTCTCTGCATAAACCCCCTGAGGAAACTGAGCATGGGAGGTGGCCCTGGCCCCACCCAAGCACCAGAACTTAAGCTGATATTGAATAGCCACGCCCACCATGGAAAGCCCTGAGGCTGGGAAGAAGCATTTGAATCTCAGACCCCAAGCACTAGCTGGGCAGATCTAGGCAGGGGTGGAGAGGAATCTCAGAAGTCAAGTAACTGGCTGGGAAAATGCCCAGAAAAAGGAAGCAAAATGAGACCATAGAGAGCTACTTTCTTCGGGAAGAGATGTTCCTTCCTCCCATCATTTCTGATAAGGAAGTACAATGCTTACCATCAGGGAAAGACATGGAGGTCAGGGCCTCTCTATCCGAGACATGTTTGGTGGGCTCAAGCCATGGAAGAGTTCAAAAAGGATTTTGAAAAGCAAGTTAGACAGGTGGAGGAAAAACTGGGAAGAGAAATGAGAGAGATGCAAGAAAAGCATGAAAAACGGGCCAATACCTTGGTAAAGGAGACCCCAAAAAATGCTGAAGAAAATAACACCTTGAAAAATAGGCTCACTCAATTGGCAAAAGAGGTTCAAAAAGCCAATGAGGAAAAGAATGCTTTCAAAAACAAAACTAGCCAAATGGAAAAAGAGGTTCAAAAGCTCACTGAAGAAAATAGTTCTCTCAAGATTACAATGGAACAGATGGAGGCTAATGACTTTCTGAGAAACCAAGAAATCATAAAACAAAACAAAAAGAATGAAAAGATGGAAGAGAATGTGAAATATCTCATGGGAAAAACAACTGACCTGGAAAATAGATCCAGGAGAGACAATTTAAAAATTATGGGACTACCTGAAAGCCATGATCAAAAAAAGAGCCTAGACATCGTCTTTCATGAAATTATCAAGGAAAACTGCCCTGAGATTCTAGAAGCAGAGGGCAAAATAAGTATTGAAGGAATCCATCAATCACTGCCTGAAAGAGATCCAAAAAGAGAAACTCCTAGGAAGATTGTGGCCAAATTCCAGACTTCCCAGGTCAAGGAGAAAATCTTGCAAGCAGCTAGAAAGAAACAATTCCAGTATTGTGGAAATACAATCAGGATAATACAAGATCTATCAGCTTCTACATTAAGGGATTGAAGGGAGTGGAATAGGATATTCCAGAAGTCAAAGGAACTAGGACTCAAACCAAGAATCACCTACCCAGCAAAACTGAGTATAATCATTCAGGGGAAAATATGGTCTTTCAATGAAAGAGGACTTTCAAACATTCTTGATGAAAAGACCAGAGCTGAAAAGAAAATTTGACTTTCAAACACAAGATTGAGAAGAAGCATAAAAAAGTAAACAGCAAAGAGAAGTCATAAGGGACTTACCAAAGGTGAACTGTTTACATTCCTACATGGAAAGACAATATTTGTAACTCTTAAAAAGTTTCAGTATCTGGGTAGTTGGTGGGACCACCCACAGACGTACACACACACACACGCACACACACACATGTACATACGCGCATGCACACACATACACACATGCACACACACACAGAGCACAGAGTGAATTGAATAGGACGGGACCATATCTTAAAAGAAATTAAGGTAAATGGTGAGAGAGAAATGTAGTGGGAGGAAAGAGGGTGAAATGGAATGGGGTAAATTATATCTCATTCAAGAGGCAAGCAAGAGACTTTTTAATGGAGGGAAAAAGAGGAGAGCTCAGAAAAAAACATGAAGTTTACCCTCATCACATTCGACTAAAGGAAAGAATAAAATGCACACTCATTTTGGTATGAAAACCTATCTTACAGTACAGGAAAGTGGGGGAGAAGAAGATAAGCAGGGAGGGAGGGATGATGGAAGGGAGGGCAATGGGAGAAGGGAGCAATTTGAAGTCAACACTTGGGGAGGGACAGGATCAAAAGACAGAATAGAAACAATGCGGGGAGAGGATAGGATGGAGGGAAATATAGTTAGTCTTACACAACACGACTGTTATCGAAGTCATTTGCAAAACTGCACAGATATGGCCTATATTGAATTGCCTGCCTTCCCAAAGGGAATGGGTGGGGAGGGAGGGATGGGGAGAATTTGGAACTCAAAGTTTTAGGAACAACTGCTTAGTATTTTTGTTGCTACTAGGAAACAAGAAATACAGTTAATGGGGAATAGAAAGTCATCTGGCCCTACAGGACAAAAGAGAAGATGGGTACAAGAGAAGG
This sequence comes from Bettongia penicillata ogilbyi, assembly GCA_023548195.1. Lineage (NCBI taxonomy): Eukaryota > Metazoa > Chordata > Mammalia > Diprotodontia > Potoroidae > Bettongia > Bettongia penicillata. The sequence continues at coordinate 737,546 of JAJHZJ010000645.1, forward strand.
CAGGGATGATAGAAGAGAGGGCAGATTGGTGATAGGGAAAATTAGAATGCTTGGTGTATTGGGGTGGGGGGAGGGGATAAATGGGGAGATAATTTGGAACCAAAAATTTTCTGAAAATGAATGTAAAAAGTTAAATAAATAAATTTATATTAAAAAGAAAATAAAATGCACATACTTCTGAGAAGAATAAAAAAAAAGAAAAAACAAATTTAATATAATGCACTAATCATGAATGTATATTTTCCCTACTACAGAGTATTTATTTTATACATATTGACTAGAGTGTTTGGCTATATAAATCCATTGACAAAACAGTAATTTTACTTAGCTGTATTTTTCTTAAGGTATATTGCCTGAAAATTATTTTGTGTTGAAGAACTGTGTCATAAATCTGCCCTATCAAAAAAGTTCTGTTCATACCTCATTATATAGCAAGGCTGTGTAGATGATTCATTGTCCTTCACTGTTGTGGTCTTGCCAGAGTAGACAATAAATATTATGTTAGTATACAAACATGGAGATTTTTTTTCTGAAGCGTTATTCAGAATAAAGCATTGAGTAGACATAGGTCAACTTGTTTGAACAGAAATACTTGGCAATATGTGCCACAAAATGGAAGATATCAGCCTAATACTTAAGATCAAACCATTTCTTCTTTAAAATGCGAACATCATGAAACAGGTGTTTCCAGAAGATCCATGGAAATTTTTTAATCTAATTATTTGATTCAATTCTTTTCAAACAGATGGTTTCCTTAGCCTTATTTTCTTACCATGTGAGATAATAAAAAGAAATGGAAAAAAGAATGTTCCAAAATCTGCTAAATATTAAATTATTCCTTTGTTATTTAGGCCCACTGAAAAGCTATCCTGAATTTGAAATGGAGCCCAGGGGGGAAAAAGAAACAAAACATGTACTATGCATATGTTGAGTCAATATATCCAAATTATTTCCAGAATTTTGCATTTTGATATCCTCAGTTGCAGTTTATGCTTGCAGAATATCATATATGTATATATATATATATATATATATATATATATATGTATATGTGTGTGTGTGTGTGTGTGTGTGTATCCCCCAGACAACCAGTGAAAGGAAGAGCAACGGTTAAAATTTTTATAGATGAAGCCTTTTTGGACATCATCTAGTCTATCTCTCTCATTACACAGAAGAGAACAAGTGAGGTCCAAGGAAAAGTATATTATACAAGGTCATTTAAATTATTAGTAACTGAGCAAAAGATTCTAAAAGAAGTCTCCCAAGTATGAGTTCAGCATTCTTTCCACTACTCAGTGTTGCTTCTGAAGCTTCTGAAAGGAATTGTACATCTCACCTAAGATAAATAAACCCTAGATGGAATTAAGATTCTAGTTCTTTTTTTTTTCATATTTATTTATTTATTTTTTTTACATTCGTTTTCACAAAATTTTGGTTCCAAATTTTCTCCCCTTTTGTCCCCTCCCCCCACCCCAATACACCAAGCAATCTAATTTTTCCTATCTCCAATCTGCCCTCTCTTCTGTCATCCCTCCCTTCTCTTGTCCCCATCTTCTCTTTTCTCCTGTAGGGCCAGATGACTTTCTATTCCTCATTAACTGTATGTCTTCTTTCCTAGTAGCAACAACAATACTAAACAGTTGTTCCTAAAACTTTGAGTTCCAAATTCTCCCCATCCCTCCCTCCCCACCCATTCCCTTTGGGAAGGCAGGCAATTCAATATAGGCCCTATCTGTGTAGTTTTGCAAATGACTTCCATGATAGTCGTGTTGTGTAAGACTAACTGAATTACCCTCCATCCTATCCTGCCCCTCATTGTTTCTCTTCTGTCTTTTGATCCTGTCCCTCCCCGAGTGTTGACTTCAAATTGTTCCCTCCTCCCTTTGCCCTCCCTTCCATCATCCCCCTCCCTTGCTTATCTCCTTCTCCCCCACTTTCCTATACTGTAAGATAGATTTTCATACCAAAATGAGTGTGCATTTTATTCCTTCCTTTAGTCAAATGTGATGAGGGTAAACTTCTTGTTGTTTTTTTTCTCAGCTCTCCTCTTTTTCCCTCCACTAAAAAGTCTCCTACTTGCCTCTTAAATGACATATAATTACCCCATTGCATTTCACCCTCTTTCCTCCCACTACATTTCTCTCTCACCATTTATCTTAATTTCTTTTAAGATATGGTCACATCCTATTCAATTCACTTTGTGCTCTCTGTCTCTGTATGTGTGTGCATGTGTGTATGTGTGTGTGCGTGCATGCATGTAGATGTGTGTGTGTGGTCCCACCAACTACCCAGATACTGAAAAGTTTTAAGAGTTACAAATATTGTCTTTCCATGTAGGAATGTAAACAGTTCACTTCTGGTAAGTCCCTTAAGACTTCTCTTTGCTGTTTACTTTTTCATGCTTCTTCTCATTCTTGTGGTTGAAAGTCAAATTTCCTTTTCAGCTCTGGTCTTTTCATCAAGAATGTTTGAAAGTCCTCTGTTTCATTGAAAGACCATATTTTCCCCTGAAGTATTATACTCAGTTGTGCTGGGTAGGTGATTCTTGGTTTGAGTCCTAGTTCCTTTGACTTCTGGAATATCCTATTCCACTCCCTTCGATCACTTAATGTAGAAGCTGCTAGATCTTGAGTTATCCTGATTGTATTTCCACAATACTGGAATTGTTTCTTTCTAGCTGCTTGCAATATTTTCTCCTTGACCTGGAAATTCTGGAATTTGGCCACAATGTTCCTAGGAGTTTCTCTATTTGGATCTCTTTCAGGTGGTGATCAATGGATTCTTTCAATACTTATTTTGCCCTCTGGTTGTAGAATGTCAGGGCAGTTCATGGAAGATGATGTCTAGGCTCTTTTTTTGATCATGGCTTTCAGGTAGTCCCATAATTTTTAAATTGTCTCTCCTGGATCTATTTTCCAGGTCAGTTGTTTTTCCCATGAGATATTTCACATTCTCTTCCATTTTTTCATTCTTTTGGTTTTGTTTGGTGATTTCTTGGTTTCTCGTAAAGTCATTAGACTCCATCTGTTCCATTCTAATCTTGAGAGAACTATTTTCTTCAGTGAGCTTTTGAACCTCTTTTTCCATTTGGCTAGTTTTGTTTTTGAAAGCATTCTTTTCCTCATTGGCTTTTTGAACCTCTTTTGCCAATTGAGTGAGCCTATTTTTCAAGGTGTTATTTTCTTCAGCATTTTTTTGGGTCTCCTTTACCAAGGTATTGACCTGTTTTTCATACTTTTCTTGCATCTCTCTCATTTCTCTTCCCAGTTTTTCCTCCACCTGTCTAACTTGCTTTTCAAAATCCTTTTTGAGCTCTTCCAAGGCCTGAGCCCACCTGACATCCCCCTGGAATGTCTGGGGTACCGAGGTCCCACCCTCCACTCTTTCCCTGATGGCAAGAATATGTCCTCGTCATCATCAGATCCGAAAGTCGGGATCATTTGCATCTGTTCAAAAAAACTCTCTATAGTCTTACTTTTCTTCCCTTTTCTAGGCATTTTCCCAGCCAGTTACTTGACTTCTGAGATTCCTGTCCACCCCTGCCTGGATCCACCCAACTAGTGCTTGGGGTCTGAGATTCAAATGGGCTTTCTGCGGCAGGCGCCGCTGCTATTCTGATTCTAGTTTTTTTGACCTCAAGCAATCCTTTCTCTAAAATTTGACATGGATTCCTTTCTTGTTATTCCTTTGATTCATGTTCTGGTACCAAGAGGGTGGAGTGAGGAAGGGATCCTTTGGAAACTTCCCATATTCTCCTCCAAACAACTAGAAAACCACTTCTAAATTGGTTTAAGACCAGGAAAGCAGCTTAACAGTCCAGTAATATAAGTCTTTCTCACTGGGGTATCCAAGAGCAACTAGAACAGCCAACTTCACAGTAGAGGCCCTGCAGCAAGGCTCCAAGCTTGGAGGAATCCACCTGCAAGGCCTCACTCTCCTACAAGTCAGCAGCCTGCTAGGCAGAAGAGCAGCCTGTGCTCGACCCCAGTGACCTCATCTCCAACACTAGCCATCAGGAAAGCCTTGACCCCATTGCTGACCAGTAGCAAAACTCCACCCTGGGACTAGTCAACAGCAAGATCCCACCCCTGGAGCAGACCAGGGGGTAAGCCCCACACCCAAGGGAGGCCTACATTGTGGCCCTACCCCAGAACAAACCAACAGGAACCCTCCAGAGAAAGCAAGCAGGCAAACCCTGAAGCCCAGTAAAAACCAGTACAAAAACCTAGAGTCCCTGAACAAAAAGGGCCAGAGTCCAATTGTCACATTAAAACATTATGTCACAAAAAAGGCAGAAAAAAAAACAACCACAAAAAAATTTGACTACAGAAAGTTACTATGGTGATAGGGAGGATCAAGGCATAAACTTAGAAGAGGACAGTAGTGTCAAAATGACTGCATATGCAACCTCAAAGTAAAATGTAATTGGTCCTCAGGTTCAAAAAGAATAGCTGGAAGAGCTTTAAAAGGATTTAAAAAAGCAAATTAAAGAAGCAGAAGAAATTTTAGGGAAAAAAAAGTATTGCAAGAGCATCATGAAAACAGAGTCAGTAGCATGGGAAAAGATATTCAAAAATTTACCAAGGAAAATTTATCTCCCTAAAAACTAGAATTGGCTGAGTGGAAAAGGAAATATAAAAACTCACTGAAGAAACTAATTCTTTAAAAATTAGAATTGAACAAATGGAAACTAATGACTCTATGAAACATCAACATACAATAAAACAAACTCAAAAAGGTTAAAAAAAATTAAAAATGTGAAATTTCTCATTGGGAAAACTGACCTATAAATTAGATCCAGGAGAGATAAGATAAGAATTACTGGAATTCCTGAATTCCAGATTTAAAAAAAAGACAGGACATCTTACAAGAAGTTATCAAAGAAAAATAGCCAGAGCAAAATAGAAATTGAAAGAATCCACCAATCACTTCATGACAGAGATCTCAACTTCAAAACCTTTAGGAACACCATAAGTCAAGTTCCAGAGCTCACAGATCAAGGAGACGGTATTTCAAGGAGCCCCCCAAAAAATTCAAATGTTGTGCAGCTACAGTCAGGATTACAGAGGATTTGGCAACTTCCACAATAAAGGACTAGATGGCCTGGAATATGATATGCCAGAAGGAAAAAGTGTTAGAATTGCAACCAAGAATCACCTACCCAGCAAAACTGAATATAATCCTTGGGGAGAAGGGTAGACATTTAAAAAAAATAGAGGACTTTCAAATATTTTAAATGAAAAGACCAGAGCTGAATAACACATTCGACCTCTAAGGCCCAAGGAAAACATAAAAAAGACAAAAAAAAAAGAATCAAGAAAGAGAAAATATAATGAATTCAATTAAATTGTTCATATTTCTACATGGCAAGAAAGTATTTGTAACTCAACAACTTAATTACTATAAGAGCAATCAGAAGGAGTATATGTAGACAGAGAATGTGGATAAAAATTAACTTTGACAGGATGATATCCAAAAAAACAAAAATATGAGCATAAGAAAGAATATTGCTGGAAGGAGGGTAGGATTTAATGGTGTAAATTATTCCACCAAAAGAGGCATCAAAGAGCTATTGTACTGGAGGAGAAGGAATGGTGGTGGTAGCAGGCAAAGCTTAAACCTTACTCTAATCAAAATTCCTTCAAAGAGGGAATAACACATTCAGTTGGATATAGGAATCTATCTTACCCTATAAGAAAGTAAAACAGGGAAGGGAAAATAGAAGAAGGAGCAGTAACTGATAAAAGGGGAGGCATATTAGGGAAGGTGGTTATTGGAAGTAAAACACTTGTGAGAAGGCAAAGGGTGGGTGGTAAGAGATGGTGGGAATAAGGAAGCAAAAAATAACATGGAGGGAAATACAGAGTTAGTTACCATAACTATAAATGTGAATGGGATAAACTCATCCATAAAATGGAAGCAGATAGTAGAATGAATTAAAAACCAGAATCCTACAGGATGTCATTTACAAGAAACCCATTTGAAGCAGAGAGATACACACGAGATAAATGTAAGGGGCTGGAGCAGAATCTATTATGCATCAGCTGAAGCAAAGGAAACAGGGGTAGCAATCATGATCTCAGACAAAGTAAAAACAAAAACAGTTTTAACTAAAAGTGATAAGTGATTAAAAGGGAAGCTATATCTTGCTAAAAGGTAAGATAGACAATGAAGTCATATTAATACTCAACGTATATGCATCAAATAGTATAGCATCTAAATTTTTGAGGAAGAATCTCAATGATTTACAAGAGAAAAAATTTCCCTCTCAGAAATAGATAAATTTGAACCCCCCAAAAAAACAACAAAGAAGTTAAGAAGGTAAGTAAAATTCTGGGAAAGATAGATATGGCAGATTTTTGGAGAAAACTAAATGGTAATAGAAAAGAATGTGTCTCTTTCTCAATAGTGTATGGCACCTACACAAAAACTAACCACATATTAGAACATAAACACCTCACAACTAAATACAGAAAAATTAAGAAGTAAACTCATCTATTTTAGATCACAATGCAATAAAATTGCATTAAATAATGGACAATGGAAAGAGAGATTCTAAATTAATTGCAAGTTGAATGATCTAATCCAAAAGACAAGTGGGTCAAAGAAAAAATCATAGAAACAATTGAAAATTTAATGAATAAAAATGACAGCAGTGAAACAGCATACCAAAATTTGTGGGATGCAGCCAAAGTGGTGATTAGGGGAAAATTTATATCTCTAATTGCTTTCATCAATAAAAGGAAGGAAATAAGAGGAAAAGGAGATCAGTGAAGAGAGCTTGCAACTAAAAAAAAAAAACAAAAAACAGAAGAGCAAATTAAAAGTCCCCAATTGAGCACCAAATTAGAAATCCTGAAATCAAAGGAGAGATTAATAAAATTAAATGTAAAAAGCTACTGAACTAATAAATAAAACTAGAAGTTGATTTTATGAAACAAATAAAATAAATAAATCATTGTTTAATTTGATTACAAAAGGAAAGAAGAAAACCAAATTACTAGTATCAGAATTAAAGGATTGAATTCACCCTCACCAATAAAGAGGAAATTAAAGGCAATTGTTAGGAGCTATTTTGCCTGATTATATGCCAATAAATTTGACAATCTAAATAAAATGGATAAATATCTGCAAAAAAATTATAAATTACCCAGATTAACAGAAGAACAAATAAAACACTTAAATAATCCAGTTTGGGGGGAAAAAAATTGAAGAAACCATGAATGAGCTTCCTAAGAAAAAATCTCCAATACTACATGGATCCACAAGAGAATTCTCTTACATTATTAAATTAAATTAAAAACATTACAATACAATTTAATACAATACAAATTTAAAGAACAATTAATCCCAAAGCTATATAACCTAGGTGTGAGGAACCTGTGGTCTCATGGCCACATATGAGTGGCCCTCCAGGTCCTTATGGGTAGGCCACGTCAACATAATAAAAATGACAATTCTACCTAAAATATTCTATTTATTCTGTGCTATATCAACCAAACTACCAAAGAATAATTTTATAGAGCTAGAAAAAATAGCAACAAAATTCATCTGGAAGAACAAAAGCTCAAAGATATCAAGGGAATCAATTTTTAAAGATGCAAAAAAAAAAAGTGGCCTACTCATCCCAGATCTCAAACTGTGTTATAAAGTGTTAATTATCAACACAGTTTGATTCAGGCAAATAAATAAATTGGTGGATCAGTGGACAAAGAAATCAAAGCTACCTATAGTTATACCAAAAAAAAATGCTCTTAAGATGTGCTGAAGGGGTTGTGAGTTTAAAACACTTAGGAAGCCCTTCTCAGAATCACTATTGATCAGATAAATGCAAATCAAAGCAACTCTGAGGTACCACCTCACATCGATCAGAGTGGTTAATATGACAAAAAAAGTAAAATGTTGCATGTTGGAGGGGACATGGGAAAACTAGGACATTAATACACTGTTGGTGGAGTTGTGAACTGACCCAACCATTCTGGAGAGCATTTTGAAACTAAGCCCAAAGGACTATAGAATTATGTGTACCTTTTGATTTAGCACTACCACTGCTAGGTCTATATCCGAAAGACATCGAAAAAAGGGAAAAGAACCTATTTGTATAAAAAAAAATTACAGCCGCTCTTTTTGTGGTGACTAATAATTGTAAGTAAAAGGGATGCCAATCAATTTTGGGATGGCTAAAAAACCTGTGGCATATGATTGTAATGGAATATTATTTTGCTGTAAGAAATGATAAGCAGAATGATTTTTAAAAACTGTAAAGTCTTGCATGAACTGATACATAATGAAGTGAACAGAACCAGGAGAATATTGCACTGTAGCAGCAATATTGTTTGATGAAAAGCTATGAATGATTCAGCAATACAGTGATCCACAACAATCCCAACGGACTCATGATACATATTATCCACCTCCCAAGAAAGAACTGACATGATATTCTTCACTTTTTCCTTTTATTTAACTCTACTTGCACAAAATGACTAATATGGAAATGTTTTATGTAATTACATATATATAACCTATATCTGATTGCTTGCTACCTTGGTGTGGGGAGAAGAGAGAGAGACGGATAGAATTTGGAGCTCCAAACTTTAAATACAATATTAAAAAAATTTAAAAAAGCTTCATAACAAATTTTTAAGTCATATTCACTTGTTTTTAATTTACCCTTACTCATCTCCTATCCAGAAAGCCTTCCTTTAAAGCAAATATTTAAAATGAAAGAGAAAAAAAGTTAGAAAAAACAACTAATACCTAACCATCTTGGAAAGCACAGACAATATCACGTATCCATCATCCATCATGGATGCAAAGACAGAAGTACATTTTGCTTAACTCTCATTGATGAAGTTCATATGGTTTATCAACTAGACTATTAGGCAGATGTTAATATCTTCCAGATTCTACCTTATGTTTAGGACAACTGTTGGGTTTGAATTGGGCATCCTATCCTAAGATATCATCTAGGAAATAATACCCTAAATAACATTTTATGATCATTGCTTTTTCATTACTTATTAACTAGTCCCGAGTTAAAGATATTTTGTCCCAATGAAATTTTAGTTCAATCTTCAGTTATGGAGCTCCTAGTGTACTTGTACAGCAACAAAAATATACTGAATGTCTTTTGGCTAGAAGGCACTAAACATTGACTGATACTTTTCCTCCTTTTTCAACCTCTGCCTGACATCTGTTGTTGGATTGTTTTTAATTTTCTTAATTTTATTAACTTAATTGAACTGCCTAAGCCATTATTTCAGAGGTTAAAGCCTCTCCACAAGGTACCTTCTGTTCTTTTTCAGGATGTGTAGTCAATTTCTAGATCATTTTTTTAAAAAAATCTATAGTGTTTTTATTGATCACCTGCTACATTCCCATTCCTGGTATATTTCATAGAGGGTATAGTATATAAAATAAGCTTCATCCAATATTAAGAAGTAAGAACCAGAGAAATAGCTTTGACAGTCATTCATATCATTCGAAGTCACAAGCACCAGTTGACTTTTTAAGGAAGAGAGTGCAAAGGAAGAAATGCAAAGAAGTTGATAGCTCTTCAGGAGATAACTCTTCATAGATAGCTCTTCAGGGGATAGCTAGGTGGTACAGTAAAGTAGTGGTTTTGGATTCAAAAAGACTCTTCTTTATGAGCTCAAATATAGCCTCAGATGCTAGCTGGGTAACCCTGGGCAAGATACTTAATTTTGTTTGCTCAATTTTCTCATCTGTAAAATAAACTGAAGAAGGAAATGGTCAAGACTTCCCATATCCTTGCCAAGAAAACTGCCAGTGGAGTCACAACTGTATGACAGCTATTTAAGGCTTGAGAAGAGCTTTTCAAATATGTTGTTTTACTCTCACAATAACCCTGTGAGCAAGGTGTCATAATTATTGTACAGATGAGGAAAGTTAGGTAAACAGAGATTTTGTGACTAAGGATCACACTGCTAAGCCATGACATGCCCAGGGCTCTGTCCACTGTACCATCTAGCAGCTTACGATAAAAATGATCATTTTTGCTGTTTTGCACATGGTTGGCCCCACTAAAAATAATTTCATAGCCACTTTGAAATGCTAGTTTTTTAAGAGATCTTGAATTCCCCATCTCTTAATGGGGCAAATATAGATCTATTTCCAACTTCTGAGCCCAGTGAGGTTTTAAAAGTTGTTTTTTTGACATTATGAAAAGTTCCAAAAGGATGACATTCAAGCATTAACTGCAATAAGATGTAGGAATTGTTGAGGAGCATTATTTTAGGAAACCTAGTTCTACTTATGAAGATTATGGGAAAAATGAAGGTTACAATTTGATTTATTTGTATTTTGACATTTTAAGTTGCAAAATAATAGCTCATGTATATTGGTTGATGGTGTTTCCTCACTGGGACTTCCCTATGTTAATGAAATGATACCCCAAATAAAAAACAATTTGAAAAAAAATACCTAACCCTTAACATCTAGTATTCATTGAAAAGACTTTATAGTTTTAAAGCTCAGAAAAATTATCTGTTCTTTTTTATTTTTCTCTCTTTTATTTCATTCTGTCTCTTTTTTCTTCTACTAACCACAAACATCATATCTTCCTTCTGTTCATTTTCTTCTGATACACAACACCCCTCCCACCCACTCTCAACTTCAGTATCATTTGGCAATGGGAAGTAGAAACCAATTCCAACAGTAAACTAAATTACATCAGTTGGAAGGTAGCAATAAGAAAAGCTGGCTTACAAAGTCTAAAAAAGTATTTAAAAATCCTTAGAAAATTCAGAGAAAGGTGAAGAAAACCTTTAATCCCAAGTAGAATGACATAAAGAATCTTTCCTATCAAATATAGAGTTGTCATCCTGATATCACAAAATGGAACCTTGCTTATAACTGCAATAGAAAGGCTTTTTGTTGATACATATCAAAGCAAAATAATCAATTCCTTGGTAGAGGCAGGGAAGGATGAACTTTTCCCTCAGGAAAAAAAAATACATAACTGTTCTTGAAATTAACTGTGAATAAATAGAGTTAGTCATTTATAGGAGCTCAATAATATTAAAACATTAAACACACTGTCTCTTAGGAATATAACACTTGTCTATGCCCTATTGTTTTAAAAAAGCATTGAATAGCTATTTCTTAAAATTATCATTTAAAATTTTTAATAGTTCAGAATAAATTGAAAATATTTCAGCCTTATAACTGATGAATGCTACGAAATCATACTGAGTTCCTGCAGTAACATCAACCCAGACTAATCCAATAATAAATTTATAGCTCTCTAACACTATTCATCCAGAAAGTACCTACAGCATTTTCTAGACCATGTATATACACTCCATTAAAAATTCTCTAGGTTTCCTGACAAATGTTTGGGGCACTCAAAAGAATCTAAGACAAAACCTCACTGAGCTTCTTTTTTTCAAAGACTTGCACTTCATCTCATAATTCTTAAGTCAGTGTTTCTCACTTCTCTTTAGTTTGTCTTCTTGCCCTTTGCAGGTATAGTAAATAGCTGGCTACTGAGGCTTATTGAATGGAACTTTCCCATAGACATTTTTAAAGTGAATTTAGATTTCATTATGTATTTATAAGCTATTTGGACATCAGGAGGGTTTTTTTTTTCTTGTAAACCACTTAGGGCTAAAAAGAAAATGCATTTCTTCATCATTTTTTCTGACTTTTTGAAATTTAGCAAAGAATATTAAAGACAGCAGAAATATTCAAATTTCTATTTTCTCATTGTAGTACGATATTCTTGGGACATATGTGCTTGCTTTTTCTTCCTTGCTTATAGTTAGGAAATTTTGCATTCTATTTTCTGTTTATTCTCTTTCTTCCTTCCCTTCCCCCTATTGTCAATCATTTTCTATCTTGGAATATTACCTGGACTTCACTTTGGTAAACCCTGTAAAATAATCAGCAAAAGGAAAATTTTTAAAGATTTAGAATAACAAAGACTATGAAAGTGAAAGATGCACAAGCATAAGGTGTATGGAATAGAAAAAATGCATGGTATTTAGGTGTTTTTTTTTCTGTTTTTATGAATAAATTGTTTTATCTTTATTTATAGAAACTTTAGGTCTCTTTTTTTCAGATTTCAGTAACCATACTTTTAATTCTTAAATTTTCTTTCATACGCTGAGTTATCAATGCCCCAACACCAGTTGTCACGCTCATCAAAAAAGAATGTAGAACCTACAAAGAGAGATGTGGGGACACTTTCACCCAATATTTTGAAGAGATGGAAGTCCTCTGTGTTTGTGGTATAGAATAAATGTTATTTTTTATGGATTGATTGCTTTTTGATGATGTTTCTCTTTTTTTCTTATTAAATATCCTTTGTTATGTAGGATGACTTTCCAGAGGGTATAAGGGAAGAGGTATTACAGGAAGTTTAGGTAATTTAAAGAAATATATCAATAAAAATTATTAAAAAGTGAAATATAGGAAGTTACCTCCTTGAGGGAAGGAGCTATTTTTTTGCTTTAATATAATGTAATTTTTAAGAAGGCTGAAACCTTGCAGGGGTTTATGAAGAAGAGCCACAAAGTTCATTCATATAGACCGTTTTCTAGGCAGTTGTTTTTAAGCTGATATAATATATTTCATCTCAGCAGATGTAGCCTTAGTTTTTGGATCCTGTAGGATATGAAGTTTTAAATAGTCTCTTGATTGCAATAAATAATTTTGGCAAGAGATTTTTCTCATGATTTTCCCCCCACAAAGTATCTGAAATACCATTCCTTACAAAATATATCATCCAAAAGTCTCAGCATACCAGTATATTCTGAGAACCCAAAGCATTTTGACCATTGCAGTAGGCATTGTGAAAAAAAAAATCAAGTAGAAGGCATGATTTCACCATTACAAGCACACAACATTCTTGAAATAGTCTCCTGGTGTCTTTGAAAACAAGTATAAGAAGCATGTTCAACCCATCCCCACCTTTTTTTGCACCAGACCTGTGATTTTATTTCTATGGGAAACTCTCATTAATGCAAATTGGTAAATGGTCTGCAATTGATCTTGGAGAGCTAAGAGATTAGAGGACTTGACCAGGGGCACATAATCAGTGTATGTCAGAGTTGGACCTTGAAACCCTTCAGTCCTGATTTCAGGGTTTGCCTTCAGGTCCTATTGATGGCTCTGGAAATCCCTAGAACTCTCCTTGAACTTTCCCAAATGGTCAAGTCTCTGTAATTGACTTTAGGTATCTATTCATTCTAGTAATTCTCTCAACTGGCCTTTCATTGAAGGCCTATGACCAATCTCTATCTTTAGCTCTCCCTTCTTTGTTACCTCCCTACTCCCTATCCTTGATCCTATGTAGACCTCATTCTCCCTTGACCATGTGATGCAGGCCCCTGGAATTCTTGGCCCTTCTCTGTTACCTCACAGTCACCCCAGCCTATAGACCATTCCCATCAAGATTCTCCCTAGACCCCTCCTCCCCAGACTACTTGGTCACTCGTAGATCCCTCCCACAGTCTTCTGTATAAAAGATCCATCCTACCTCCATGAAAATGCTCAGATTCCTTAAAAGTCTAGCCAGTGTTTAGATTCCTTAAGAGAATAGCCAATATGGCAAAATTTTGGAATCACACTCATCTTGGACAGTGTTTTAATAAAACTTGTTTTTCTTTCTCTGAAAGAAGGCTTGGGTTGAATTCTTTCAGGCAGGACCTGCATGTCACTATTTCAGGTTTCCACCATTCCTAAATCTCAATACTATGTCTATCTTCTTTCCCTATATACACATTTATCTTCTCAAAAGTATGACCTCTTTTACCCTAGAAAGCTCAAAATCATATTTTTATAGGATTTAAAAGTTAGTTTATAGTTGATATCTGGTAGTTATATTTAATACTTTTCTTTGTTTTTTCAAAAATAAATGTGCAAAGTTCTGTTTTTAGATTTATTTTTTCCAACCACTCTATGAGGTAGGTTAATATGGCTTGTTCAGTCATTTTTGTCATCTCTGACTTTGTGTCTCCATTTGGAGCTTTCTTGGCAAAGATACTTGAGTGAGTCACCATTTCTTTCTCCAACTCATTTTACAGATCAGGAAACTGAGGCAAACAAGGTTAAGTGACACAGCTAGTAAGTGTCTGAGGGCATATGTCTTCTTGACTCCAGGCCTGGTGTTCTATCCACTGCTCCATCTAGCTGCCAATGATTGCCGCACATTTATTATTGCAAAAAAAAAAAAATCCATAAAATTAAACTTTTAAGATAAAAATAAAAAACCATAGACTCTGCTCTATCAATTTGCACCTGAGTGATGGTGTATTATATAAGAAGTTTTCCTAATTAGTTTTATGATGGATTAGCATAGATAAAATTAAATGGTCAGCATTTAGCTATCAGTTGACAACTTAAGTCATACCCATGTCTTTGTAGGAGTCCTCTCACTCAGAATGCGTGATGAATAAAGCTATTGCATGGTCGTTTGTGAAAAGTATTTGAATTATAAACTCATTTCTTCTTTTTAATGGTAAAAGAAATGGTGTATAAGCTGAACTGCCAAGTATTCAAACTATGCTTCAGAGAGCGCGGACTCCAGTGGGCGGGCCATGATGTTCAAATGCAAAATGTACACTTGCCAAAAAGACTATTTTATGGAGAACTTGCATGAGGCAGGTGATCACATGGTGGCCAGAAGAAATGATACAAGGACACTCTCAAGGTCTCCCTCAAGAACTTTGGATTTGACTGTGCAACATGGGAGACACTGGCACAGGACCATTCAGCATGGCATGCCCACACAAGAAAAGGTGCTGTGCTCTTTGAGCAAAACAAAATTGAGACAGCACAAAGCAAATGCGGGATGCGCAAATTTGGGATATCCACTCCAAATATTCATATGGACCATCTGTGCCCAACCTGGGGTAGAGCATTCGGAGCTCGTATTGGTTTGATTAGCCATAGTCCGGCACACCGAAATTTCACTTTACAATGGTGATGTCATTTTAGTCTTCTTCAAAGATGAAGGACAATGACCAACCACTTCATATCCATGTCTCTGTAGGAGCCCTCTCACTCAGAATGCGTAATGAATAAAGCTATTGCATGGTCTTTTTAGAAAAATATTTGAATTATAAATTTTATTCTTTCTTTTTAATGGTAAAAGAAATGGTGTATAAGTATGTGAATAAAAATTAAAAGACATTCCACTGAGAAGATAGTCCACAAATGATAAATGACTGAGGCCAAAGGAGTGGAATGATGGAGGACTGGGAAAATCTTTAAAAGATTTTTGCTAAAACAATAATTAGCATTTATATAGCAGTTTAAAATTTACAAAGCTCTTTAGGGATAACATCTATTTTTATCTCACAACAGCTCAAGTCTCGTAAGTGAGATTGTCCCATTTAAAAGATGAGTAAACTGAGACAGATCAAGATTAAGTGCCCAGGATCATATATCTAATAAGTATCTGAGACCCTATTTGAACTTTCTCACTCCATGACTAGCCTTCTCTCCACTACACCACTACTAGGCTGCCACCATAAAGATATGATATACTATGGAATATTGTTTTAACAATGATGCCTCAATACATGTGAAAATAATTTTTAAAAAGAATTTACAGTTTGGAAAGTATATATATATATACATATATACATATGTATACATATATACGTATATATGTATATATATGGGTTTGTATTTATTGACATTCTTTTGAGTCCTTTTAGTTGACACATAACCTAGTTTAATGGACTCTTTCCCAGAAACTTTTTTTTCCTGCATTACTTTTGCTATTTTATAAGGTTATATTGTTTACAATCTTCCACTATCTTCCCCTGTAAGATTGTAAATATGATTTTGGAACTCATTTTTTCTCACAATGTCATATATGTCACTCTTTGGTAGTGACACTGTATTTACTACTTGAAGTGCTTCTTACACTTTTTGGGTCTCCTCAATGTGGCTTTTGTTTTTGTTGAAATCTCCTTAGGAATTAGTGAGAGAAATTATTATATTCTATTATAATCAATTATTAAATTAGGATTTATTTTTTTCCTATTTTTTTCCTCTTTATTTTCTCATTTAGGAACCAATCCTTATAGGTCGGTCAGTGGCTTTTTCAGCCCTCCTCCTTTTCCTCCCCCTCATTACCAATCACAGTTGATCTCTAGGGGGCACTCAATTTTCCAGTGATATTTAAGTGTTCCATGATCTCCATGATTTTCTCTTTGGTTATCAAGAAAGATTATTAACTACCATTTATTGATATTTTGGTGGTCTAATAAATAAAATTTCTGTTTTTGGGAGCTTTTCATTTATCTCGGTGGTGCTAATCTATATTGATTTCTAGCCTTTTACCTATTTATTATATTTCAGCTTGTTTGGCTCAATTTCATGCCACAGCTGCTTCTTATCATTATTCCATCTTTTTGTTATGATTCTGATATTTATTTTAACTTGTTAATAATCTGATAATACACAGACAACTCATTTGGAAATGAATAACAGTAACCAGTTGTTTGCTGCCTGTTAAAATGTGATCAATTGTACTTTTTAAAAAATACTTATGTGATCAACTTCTCTAGCATCTCACATTCTCTTCTTGAACAAAACATGATACGTAGGCAAGAAGCTAACATGGATAGCTTACAAGTCTTATAGGTATTATTACAGAGCCATATATAACACTTTTGTCAACAATTTCCTGTTTCCAAAATCAAAGTAACCAGGTATTTATGTATAACTCAAGCATGTGTTGACTTAATTTGGAAAGTCTTATCAAATTTTTCCTAGAATTTCTCCACTTCTTCCTCAGTGATAGATGTTCACCTATAAATCACAATTATTAATCAATGTGAGGAAATTGCGTCCCACGAAACCTATTCCACCAACTTTTTGTTTGCCTCTCCAAGGAAATCTACGAGCTCCTTCCAACAGCCAAGATCCTTTTATTCTCTAGTTTCAGTTATGATGAAAATATCAAGAATGATAGATCTTAGTGCCTTCAGTGTTTTTGTCCACATATTGATCACTAAATAAAATTCTCATATGTAGTGTACCAACAGTTCTTAGTGTTTTTAGATGATCTTTTAAAAACTGTGTGATTCTCAATACCTTCTGCCCACCACCCTTTCCCACCACTCTTCCACCATTACTGCAGAAGAGGGTCATATAGTCCTGAGGGCCACTTTGCTTTTTTTCTTTGTTTGAAGGTCTGCCATAGACAAAGGATTCCTCTTCAAGGAACTAGCCTCATTTTGGCAAGCTTCATTGTATTCAGCTGGGCTGGTCATCAAAAAGCAGACATGATTTCTTATGAGGACAGCACTTTGAGTCTTTCCAACATAATAGAACCTATGACATCATATGTTCCCAAACTTGGAGTTACCACAGTGAAGGCTAAGGGCAGGAATATGGAAAGAAGCAAATATATGTTCTGTCAGTAACAATTTATTTTAGATGTTTGAAGAATGAAAAATGTAAAGAAGGGAGGAAGGAAGGAAAGGAGGGAGGGAGAAAAGAAGGGAGGGAGGATAAATACAAATATTTATTCCAATATTATTTTTAATTAGTTTGCTTTTAGTTTTCAACATGCATTTCCACAAGATTTTGAGTTCCGAATTTTCTCCCCATCTCTCCCCTCTGGCCACCCAGAAACAATGTGCATTCTGATTACCCCTTCCCCCAATCTACCCACCCTTCTATCACAGCCCTCCCTTCCCTTATCCCCATCTCCTCTATTTTCTTGTAGGGCAAGATAGATTTCTATACCACATTACCGGTATATCTTATTTCCCAGTTGCTAGGTTTCATTTTGTTTTTTCCTTCCTTCTTCCTCCCTTCCTTCCTTCCTTCCTTCCTTCCTTCCTTCCTTCCTTCCTTCCTTCCTTCCTTCCTTCCTTCCTTCCTTCCTTCCTTTATTTCCCTCTCTCTCTTTCTTTCTTCCTTTCTTTCTTTTCTTCCCTAAAACTTTAGATACAGTGCACTCTGAAGTCCATAGATTGAACCCTGCCCAAGCTCCACTCAGTGGCTGTTTTTGAACCCTTCTGGCTTAAAGTGACACTTTCCTGTGACCTTCCAGAGTGTTTTGGCCTGGATTTGCTTCACTCCATTATTTTGTGGGTTCTACAGCTCCAGAACTTGTTTAGAGTACTTTTTTTTACAGGTATTTGGCTAGGGGTCAGAAGAGTGCTCTAGAAGGTCCATGCTATTACTCCTCCATTTTCTCCAATATTATTCTGATGTAATTTATTTTCAAGTCCTTGCCCACACCCTGAGAAGTCCTGTCAAGGATGGGGAATCTGTGGACTCACAGGGCCCCCTCGGTCCTCAAGTCCAGCCCTTTGACTGAATTCAAACTTCATGGGACAAATCTCTCTCTTTTTTAAATTAATTAATTATTTTTTAATGTTCTACAATCGCTACCAAAAAACTTAGATTTTTACCCCACCACCTAAACCCCCCCACCCTCCTTCACCTAGATGCCTTGCAGTTCTATACAGGATCTACGTATACTTTCCTATTGAATATATTTCACTATAGTCATGGTGTGTCAATGAACTAAAATAAATGGAAGAAATCATATAACAAATCAAACATAATACACACACATATGTAAACATGACCTGCTACATTCTGCAGAAGAATTCCATATTTATTTCTCTGAGTGTGGAAGGCATTTTATCTTAGAAAACCACTGGAAATTATTTTTTTTAAAGTTCTTGCATTATTACAAAGTTCTTAGTCTACCAGAAAAAAACTCTCGCACACTGTGGTCATTACTGTGCACAAAGTTCTCCTGGTTCTGCTCCTTTCACTCAGCATCAGATCATATAAGTCCCTCCAGGCCTCCCTGAAGTCTTCTTGTTCATCATTTCTTATGGCACAATAGTGCTCCATTACATTCATATATCACAACTTATTCAGCCATTTGCCAATTGATGGGCATCTCCTTGATTTCCAGTTTTTGGCTACCACAAAAAGTGCTGCTATAAATAGTTTTGTACATGTGGGACCCTTTCCCATTTTTGTGATCTCTTGGGGATACAGTCCTAGTAGTGATATTGCTGGGTCAAAGGGTATGCACATTTTTGCAGCCCTTTGGGCATAGTTCCCAACCGTTCTCCAGAATGGTTGGATGAGCTCACAGCTCCACCAACAATGCATTAGTGTTCCACCTCTCCCACATCCTCTCCAACATTTATCATTTTCCTTTTCTGTTATGCTTGCCAATCTTATATGTGTGATGTGGTTCCTCAGAGTTGTTTTGATTTGCATCTCTCTAATCAAAGGTGATTTAGAGCATTTTTTCATATGATTATAGATATTTTTAATTTCTTCCTCTGAAAATTGCCTATTCGTATCCTTTGATCATTTTGGGGAATGACTTGTATTGTTGTACATTTGACTGAGTTCTTTATATATTCCAGAAATAAAGCCTTCATCCCTGAGATTAGCTGTAAAAGTTTTTTCCCAATTTACTACATCCCTCCGAATTTTGGTTGCATTGGGTTTGGTTGTGCAAAAACTTTTCAGTTTAAGGTAATTAAAGTTATCCATCTTGCATTTCATAATGCTTTCTATCTCTTCTTTAGTAAAAAATTCTTCCTTTCTCCACAAATCTGATAAATACACTATTCCTTGCTCCTCCAGTTTGTCTTTATACCTAGATGACATGTGGCCTCGAGACTGCAAGTTCCCACCTCTGAAAGAAACCAACCATGTTTACCAGGGCCAGGTGGCTGCAGTAGACAAACCATAGAATCCAAATTCAGGGTCCTTTTCCTAAAAATAGCATCATTTTCAAATAGATTATTGAGCAATATCATAGATGCCATTTTTTCTTATTCTGTTGGACATATGTATATGTTCTTGCTCCCAGGCAGTGGCTCTAAGATTAATAGTATAGTTGTGGGTTTATTTGTTTGTTTTATGTATAAGTTTCAGTTATTGTGTGAAATTAACCGATTGAGATCTCAGAATTTCAAATCTGCATGTTCTGCAATAGAGCAAAAGTCACGTGCTGCCAAATACATTTTTCATTCTTTTTTTTCTAAGTAATTTTGTGATATGATTTGTCACTTTTCCACATTTATTATTTTTCTTTTTTATGGTTCTTACAACTGCCTCATAAGGTAAACAGGCTTAGCATTATAATCTCAATTTTACAGATGAAGTTCACAGGGAAGTAACTTGAATGAGTTTACGCAGCTAACAAGTATTAGAATTGGGATCTAATTATTTGTCTTATGACTCTGAGTTGTCTGTGTGTATGTCTTTTCCATTTTATCTCCTGCTTGTTTTCCAGGAAATTGAATAATTAAGTTGTATTCACTGATATTTTCAGCTGTGTCCAATTCATTTGTTACGGTATGGATAAAAGACTTGTGTATTATTGGGGTTTATTATACTAGGAAGACATTTGACATCTGTTTTGGAAGAATTCTCACCTCTCCTTTAATCTCATATATTCTAATTTATATTCTTTCTTCAAACCTCCCTTGATACCTCTTCTACTTCTGTTCTATTCAGCAAGGATTTTACCTCCTGCTCTGATAATGAAATAAGTAACCGTCCATTATATGCTTCCTGTTTTTCCAAATTGAACACCTCAAAATCCCTCTACATCACAGATGTCAAACACACAGCTGAGAAGCTACATGAGACCCACTGCAGTCCCAAGTACACCCAATCCAGATTAAAAATATAACAGAAATATTAAACAAAATAAATAACATCACAGTAAAATTATTCCTCCCTTAAACCTCCCAGTTTCTGATGAAAATACTTTCAGTGACTGAGCTTTTTGTAACCTGAGTCAATTTTGATTCTTCCCTCTTGCTCATAACCCCCAAACTGAATCACTTGCCAAAGCTTGTGAAATTTATCTCCAAGCCCTTTCACATTTATTACCTCTTCTCCATTCACACTACAATCACCGTCTTTTTAGTCCCCTCATCACTTCCTACCTAGACTATTGCAATATTGTATCAGTTGCTCTCCTTGCTTCTAGCATTTCCCTTCTCCAAACCATCCTTCAAATGACTCCTAAAATAATACTCTATTTTGAATGTATTTTTCCCTTGCTCATGAATCTTTATTGGCTCCCCATTGCTTGTAGGATAAAATAAAAATTGCTCAGTCTGTCATTTAAAATTCTGCATAACCAGACCCCAGTCTAATTTTTTAGAGCTGTTTCGTATGATGCCCCTTTAAGCATGCAATGTTCCAGTCAAAATGACCTTGCAGATGACTACACTTGACATTCCATCTTCTATTACAATGTCTGTCTCCTAGATCCTGAATACACTCTCTCCTTTCACTTAAGCCTCATAGAATCCTTCTTTTACTGCAAGATAACTCAGATGCCCCTCTCAAGAAAATCTTTCCTTATCTCTCAAGTGGTTTTGCTTAATTTATTTATTTCTTCTACATGTTGAATTACTTTGTTTCTTTTTCATTCCCATTCTTCCTTTGGACACACACTATCTGGATGAGTTACCTGTATTCTCAATGCACCCATCAATATTATAAAACTTTTTGATCCTCCTTAATTCTAATGCCTTCTCTCAATTGACTATTTCCAATTTATCATATATATGTATATATACATATATATATATACATATATATATATATATATATATATGTAGGTTGTACGTGCATGTCTGCACATTGTCCCACTCAGACTGAGTTTCTCAAAACAATTACTGTCTTTTGTCTTTCTTTGTATCCCAGAACTTAACATAGTGCCTGCCACATAGTAAGAGTTTAATAAATGTCTTTTTACTTAGCTACTTGAAAAGTAGGTGCAAACCTGCATCAGAGGGGAAGGGTTTTGTTATTGGTTTTATTTTTAGTTGGGAGTTCCCTATGCTAAGAAAAGTACACAACTAGGAAAAAGTAAATATATAAGTGAATGAACAAACAAATGGGTCTAGCCCCTATCCCTGTATCTTATACAAAATAAATGTTTGTTGAATGTCGAATTATTTTAATACCATTCTAACTCCTCTGAATTTCAACCCCCACTAAACAACAAGTGCCTTAAAAACAAGAATCATTTCATTCTTCATAATACCTGACCCATAGTAAATACTGAGTCACTAGAATTGAATTGAATTAGAATTTCTATCAACCAGAAGAAGGAATATGTTTTCATGACTACTGCTGATAAAATTAACGAACTTGGAAAATAACATGGTTAATTGCCTCATCTCAATGACAATTGCTTTCCTTCTTCAATCATGGAAGAGATTCCATGGAAATATTGCTGCATGTAGGTATTATGTGTATTTATTGTGGTGTTATAGCCTGAGTTCTCTTTAACAGAAATATCTATAGCCAAAAATAGGCCCTTTGGTTTTCTCATGCAGGTGTAACATCTGTGGAAATGCTCCTGGCTGTGTATCGTGCAGCAGCAACACAGTGATTAAGAAAATTTGTAGTTGGACCCATCTATTGATGGAGATGTATTGTAGTTTAGCATAGAAAATGTTTCATTTCAACAGGCATTCTCATTAGCCCAACTCAAAAGAAAGACAATAGTCTAAGTCTGACATGCTCACTTTATAGTTCAATGAAAAAAGATCAAACGCTTAATATGTTTAAAAACTGGGGCTCTGAAATACAATTTTCCTTTGTTGAGAAATATGGATGATGATGAAGGGACACAGATAAGACTGGCAGGTAATCTACATTTCTAGGGAGTGTACTGGCTTTCATTCTGTTTTATATCTTCAAGTCAGCTAAAGAGATAGTTTTCTGATAATTACCCCTGCCTGCATTTATGCACACAAAAATAAAGGAGATATTTGAAGCAATTCTCCAAATAATTCAAATTTTTAAAAAACCTTATCACAGGAAATAATGGGATAAATTAGCCAATTAGGCTGTCTACATTGGTCAGGTTCTCTGAATAATTGCTCAGAAATTCATCTCTCCTTTCTTCATAAATACAATGAAGTAAGTAACAAGTCTGATTTTGGTTTATGGATATAGAAATGTCTCATTACTTTAAAATAATTTCCATATTTTAAGAAGCTGTGATGAAAGTGAATTGTTTTTCTCCTATGAGGAAAATTTATGCATCAGTACAGAAAAAAGACAAAATTGTCATGTAATTTTGGTTTTTGGCCCTACTTTACATTAAGCAAAAGATATAATCAATTAAGGACTGTGTAAAAATAAAGCAAAAGCTATTATAGTTTCAGAGCACATTAAAAATTAATTCTTAATCTCAATTTTAGAAAGGGAGAACTTGGGTTCCTTATATGGGGATACTCTGAATTCAATTTATCAAGTACTTATTAGGCACCTACTATATGAAAGACACTATGCTAAGTACTGGGGATTCTATATCTATGGGGATACTCTGAATTCAATTTATCAAGTACTTATTAGGCACCTACTATATGAAAGACACTATGCTAAGTACTGGAGATTCTATATCTATCTAATTTATCTATCTATCTACCTATCTATGTATCTATCATCTATCTATCTGTGTCTCTCTATATATATCTATATTACAAAACCAACTCTGCCCTCCAGAAGTTTATGCTCCACTTTTTTCTATTTCTGAGGTTGTCTGTCATGAAAATAATAATAAAAAACTTCCTCAAATCCTTCCAGTTTACCTAAACTGTATAGATTTTAATAACTTTGGATGCTAGCTTCTCCATTGCCAACAGTACTTTTTCCTTAACCTGACCTATTACCGGATTTTGTTTAGAATTCTCATTACTAAAGCATTCTGGACATTGATGAGTGCCTGGATTAATAAAGGAAAGCATCCATATAGATCTGCCACTGTGTTTGCCAGAATGGCTCAAGGACCATTGCGAGGGATTGGGAGTTATATGTGTAATCTGTGAGTCAGTTCTTAATCCTCACTCTTTCCATGTCATTTAATTTTAGTATTCCACACATTTTCTTTTATATTATGGCTAGGATCAGATTTTTAAAAAATTCCCATTGCCATGGTTGTAATCTCTTCATTGCCTTTCTATCTCTAGTTTTCCCTTCCACGAACTTGCTCTGCATATTTCTGTAAAAATATTTTACTTTAGAATTATTCTAAAACTTTCATTCTCAATACTGTTAATTGGGTCTGTATTACCTCTTATATCAAGTCTAACCCTTTGGTGATTTTCCTTAAATTTGTTTCCATGGTTTCTGATTGTTCTCAGTCTCCTGTTTTGGATCTTCATCCAGAACACACCCTGTAAGGGCATGTGTCCCACAAAGTGGTGTTCTAGATCCTCTTATCTTCTTTCTCTCTATTATTTCACTTCATGATCTCATCAACTCCCATGTATTTAATTATCTTCTCTATTCTAATGATTCTCATATTTACGTAGTCTTTCTTAACTTCTCTACTGATATCCAATCTCAAAGGCCTCTCAGAGATCTCAAATTGGAAGTTCAGTAAGTCCTCTTAAACTCAACATGTCTGAAACAGAATTCATTATATTTCAACCCCTAAACCCTTCTCATTTCCTACCTTTCCTATTCGTACAGCAGGCAACACTAACCTCCCAGTTCTTCAGTTTCATAACCTACATTTTATTCTCAATTCCTCATTATAATTCACACCCTTATCTGTTGATTTTACCTGTCTTACATCTCTCTAATGTGTCCCCTTCTCTGCTCTGACACTGCCACCTCTCTGGGGTAGGCATCATTATCTCATACCTGGACCACTGAAACGGCCTGCTCTTGGATCTACTTGCCTCAAGTCTTTCCTCATTCCAAACCATCCTCCATTTAGGCATCAACGTTATTTTTCTTAAATACAGATCTGACCATGTTAGTCCCCTACTCAATAAATTTCAATGGTTCCCTATGTCTCCAGGATTAAATACAAAATCTTCTGTTTGCCATACAAAGTCCTTTGTAATATCGCCCCTTCCTACCTTTCCCATTTTCTTACACTTTGTTCTAGGCTGCATACTCTTTGATCTGATGACAAAGACCTCCATGAGTAAATACTCTATCTCATGACTTAGAGCATTTTCTTTTGCTGTCTTCTGTTCTTGAAAAAGGTTCTTTCTCTTCACCTTAGCCTTCTAACATCTCTAGCTTTCTTTAATTCCTAACTAAAATCCAATCTATATGAAGCTTTTGCCAAACCTGTTAAATGCTAGTGTCTTCTCTCTCTTGTTGTGTCATTTTTTAAATCATGTCCACCTCTACATGACCCCATTTGGGGTTTCCTTGGCAAAACTTCTGGAGTGGTTTGCCATTTCCACCTCCAGTTCATTTTACAGATGAGGAAGCAGAGATACATAGGGTTAAGTGACTTACTTAGGATCACACACCTAAGAAATGTCTGGGGCGAGATTTGAATTAAGGAAGATAAGTCTTCCTGACTTCATTCCTGGCACTCTATCCACTGTACCACCTCACTGTCCCCCTTCTCTCTTATTTGCTTTCTATTTTTCTTGTATATATCTTATTTGTACATATATGTTTATTTGTGGTCTCCCCCATTAGATTGTGGGCTCCTTGAGGGCAGGAATTGTCTTCTTCCCCTTTACATATCACCATCTCTTAGCAAAATGTCAAACACATAGGCCCTCAATAAATGTTTATTACCTATTTATTGAATGACTATCTTAACATTCCATTTTAGTCCTGTTTATTTACTTTCCTTTTCTCACTTCTAGCTGATCCCAAGTTATATTGCTTCTAATCAGATGCTTACTTTCTCCATATCCTCAAACAAAGACAGAAACAGATAGATGCATTTGATATCTCATTTCTTTCAAATAGTATCTCAGTGGTACTAATATGAAAATATGTTCTGCCTGTCTTAACATATCCTAATGCTTGCTTGGGAGAGTGATGAGACAGAAGGAGAGGATTTAGAACTCAAAATGTTAAAATATAAATGTTAAAAAGAACACTCATGTAATTGGGAAATATTCGATTAAATAATATAAAATATGATTTTTTAAAGTGTTCCTCACACTAACCTTTTTTTTCAAAATTTTTGAAGATGAGGGAACACTGGCCTAGAATAACAGGCTTTAAAAAGAACTATAAATGGTAATTGACACCATGTAAGAAAGGTGAAGGTGCAGCTGGGTGTCACACCTGGTTAGAGGGCCAGGTCTAAAGTTAGGAGGACTCATCCTCCAGAGTTCAGATCTGGCCCCACACACTTACTAAGTCGTGTGACTGGGCAAGTCACTTAACCTGTTTCACTTGGTTTCTTCATCTACAAAACAAGAAGGAAATGACAAACAACTACGATTTCTTTGCTAAGAAAATCCTAAAAGAGGTCATAAAGAATTGGACATGACTGAAAAAACAACCCAGCAAGGAAGAAGGATAAAACTCCTAAGGCTATCTTTTTTCCCCCAAAATGCAATGATAAGTTAATGTTAATAGTATGTTAATACTAGAGGATACCCATGACTATTTCTAAGAGTGCTGACAGCAATAAAAATAATAAATAATGTAGCAGACAAATGGTAACAGATAACTAATGGTGTTTAAATATAGGTCACCATCTGGGCTAAATTTGTAGGGCTTCTCTCACATTTGAAAAACATGAAGATTTGGTATTCCTCTTTCCCTAGAAGATATCTTGTGTGGTGAGTAGCAACAGGGTCCACTGTTACAAAGAACAAGACTTGGGAGCAGAAGCTCTTGGTTTAAATTAAGTTGTTTTAGCTCTTTAAATCTGGTTTCCTAAACCTGGGATAAGTATACTTATTTTACTTATTTCCCCAAGTTGTACTGAGGGAAGAAATACTAGACTAGACCAGGGGTGGGGAACCTGTGGCCTGGCCTTGAGGTGGCCTCAAGGTCACAGGTTCTCCGCTCCTGGACTAGATGTATCATTTCATTAGTGTAGGGTCAGAAATTTCTCTGCAGTTTGTTGTCTAGAGCAGTAGTGTCTAATTTAAATCAGAACAAGGTCACTAAAACATACATAAGGATCCCTATGGGCTGCATATTGATTTAGAACATCACGTATCAATATTGCCAATGTTTTATCATATTTTTATTTATTTTGGTAAATATTTCCCAGTTACATTTTGATATAGTTCATTGCTAGCCAAGAGTGTTCAGGGTGCACGTGAGAGTGCTGTGGGCTTCATGCTGGTCATAATGGGTCATGTGTTTGATATACCTGACCTAAAGGTTCAGTGACTTGTTCAGTTTATGTACCTAGTGTGAGTCAGAGGCAAGACACAAACACAAATCATTTTGCCTTCAAGAGTATTTCTCCATATAGGTTACCTTCTAATAAGGAAGGTACAATCTAAATTGTGGAATATTCTGCAATTTAGAACATTATTACATACTTGCAAACTATTATTAATAATAGTAGAAGAAAAAGAAATTAATACCTTTGAAAGTTCTTTTGATCCATGATTATTTATTCCATTCCACTTATCTTTAGACAGTATGCTATTGTAGAATGTGTGTTGGATTAAAATTCCAAGCCCAGAGTTCTGATATTTGCTGTCATTGCTACCTGACTTTAGTTAATTTCCTCTTGGGGTCTTAGTGTCCACATCTGTAAAATGAGACATTCAATCAGAAGACTGGTAAGTTCCCTTTTAGCTCTTAACCTGTGGTATTAAATGCATGAATCATTAATAATATTTTTATCTCTTTCATTGCCACAACATACCTCCCTAACTCCCAGGGCAGAGGTAAAAGAGTCCTTGCCAAGTTAATTGTTAAGCTAAATTAAAGACATACTCATAACTTACACATGTAAATAAATACTCTTTTGTTAAAAAAAGAATACAGGTAATATAAAAAATTAAACAGAAAAAAAAACCCAGATCCCTAACTATAATATCTCCCTAATAACAATGGACAACTTTTTTAAAAATAGCAATTTAAATTTTTAATAAAGATGGCACTTTTATCAATGTCCTTGGATTTTTTTTATCAACAAGATTTCTCCTATTATTCTTCCCTCATGGTCCTCCCAAAGTGTGATTCTATACAAGGAATAATGTGTCTTGAAGAAAAATAAATAGAAGAGAAAAATCAGCAGTACCTATCAATAATCCCTAAAGTCTGGAAGTATAGGCCAGTCATGGTCTTACCACCTCTACAAAGGAGTAGGGGTCATTTCATATCTAATGTGAGACTCTGCTTATTCTTTGTCATTTCACAACATTCATTTTTTATTTAATGTTTTTTTGATGGCTGTTCTTTCCATTTATACTGTTAAAGTCATTGTGTGGGCAACTATGTCAGACCTGGAGTCAAGAAGTTCATCTTCCTGAGTTCAAATCTAGCCTCAGACCAATACTAGCTGTATGCTCCTTGGCAAGTCACTTAACCCTGTTTGCCTCAGTTTCCTCATTTGTGAAATGAACTAGAGATGGAAATGGCAAATCATTCCAGTATCTTTGCCAAGAAAACCCCAAATGGGGTCACAAAAAATGAGACATTTCAGAAGAGACTGAACAATAAATAGTTATTGGGGATGGGATCTTTTGCTTACTTCGTTCTGCATCAGATCATGTAAACTCAGTGAGCAAATATTACATTGATTCAGACAAACTATTGGCCAGCTCTCCAGAAAAGCCAAATACATACAGTAAAGGCTAATAAACACATCACCACTATTCTAAAAATGTGAGGTCTATACTTGGAAAGGCTAATCTGGCCTTTGTAACAGGGTTCACTTGTCTTTCTTGGTTATTCTTTAGTGGGAAGGGTTTAAAATCATTTCTATCCTTTGACTTTCTAGCTAAGTCTATTACTATGGTGATCTCAAAACTACAGCATGACATTTTCAGTATCAATGGCACTTTACTTCAGGGAGAATTCCCTGTTATTTTTAGAGGTCAACAGTTATTTGCTGATGAACCTTTTTTCTTGACAAACAATATTTATCTTCTCGTTCACCCCTGTAGCTTTCTCTCTCTCTCTCTCTCTGTCTCTCTCTGTCTCTCTCTGTCTCTGACTCTCTTCCTCTCTGTCTCTCTGTCTTTCTCTCTCTCTGTCTCTCTGTCTCTCTCTCTGTCTCTCTCTCTCTGTCTCTCTCTCTGTCTCTGTCTCTCTTCCTCTCTGTCTCTCTGTCTTTCTCTGTCTGTCTGTCTCTTTTTCTCTCTCCTCATATGTGGAAGATTGGAAGTTTACAAATAAGTAAACACCTAACACTTGGGAAAATTTTACTTTTATGTAAAAAAAAATAATCATCTGCCATTGTCAAAATTCTCAAGCCACTGATAATTCATTCCTTTATTTTAAAAAAGAAAAGGAACTCATATTCTTGAATAAGTGGAAAAAAATTCTATTATCTGGGTTCTACCCAGAGCAAGTATCCAGCTCTATGTTTGTTTCTTCTCCTTACCTTTCTATTCTCATCTCACTTTATTTTGGTTTCAGGTGCTACTTTATTCTGAGCTAAAGCCTTCTGGTGTGACCAATTAAGGACTATGTAAAAATAAAATAAAAAATGTTTATTTCATTTCCAGAGCATATTAAAGTTCATGTTTAATCTGAATTTTAGGAAGGGAGAATGATGGATTTCATTGAATGAGGACACTCATTTCAATTCAACAGGCCCTAAACACAAACAAAAGAAAGGAAAATTAAATGAAAGAATAATTAAAACAATTCTCAGCGCTATTTCTTTTCAGCTATATATGATCAAAGGAAACATTCCTTGTGAGTTTCTTCTTTCATTGAATTTGTTTAATAGTCTTTACACCTAAACTGGGTCTTTCTCTCAACTTCATTTTGTAATCCAATATTTAAAACTTAATTTGTCTTTTTTTCTCCCCTCTTACTTTATTTAGTAGTTGCCAAATCCTATAAATTCTACCACAAATAGCTTTCCCATATCTTTGAAAAAGTCAACAAGCATTTAAGTACCTACTATGTTCCAAGGACTATGTTAAGAGCTCAGTGTATGTGTCCTCACCTTTCCCTTTCCACTGAAACTGTCCAATTTGAGACTTTCATTTCTCCCATGTTTAGATGGTTGAAAGCTACCTGATTTAACTTCTCCAGTTCCTACTTCAAGATTTTGTCAAAATAAACTTCTTAATACATAAATTTGCCCATTAAAAATCTTTCATAATTCCTGATTGCCCCTGAACAAAATAAAAATTCCTTCATCTGACATTTGACTCCAAAGTACTTCTCCATCCTTATTTCTCATTCTTTTCTTTTATGCCTTGTACATTATACTCAAACTGATTGATTGCATCCCCTTCTCTCACTATACATATATACATATATATATATATATATATATATATATATATATATATATATATATATATATATATATATATATAAAATGTCGTAGTAATACTACTTTGGAGGCTACATGGAAGATGAATTGCAGAATACAGAGCCTAGAGGCTAGGAAATAAATTAGAAGTTTTTGTTGGAAGTACAAGTAAGAGGTAATGAGAGCTTTAATTAGATTGGTGGTTCTGTGAATAAAGGGCATAGTTGTGAAAGATATTGTATAAATGCTTGTTATTGATTGGTAGAATAGAAAAACTTGACAATTGATTGACGATACGGCATGAGTGTGAGGAGATTAGAAAAACCTAAGTGACTAGAAAGATGGCAGTATCCTTAGCTGAAAAAAGGAAGTTCAGAAAATGAGTTCAGTTTTTTAGGAAAGATATTGAGTTTTCTTTTGGAAATGAGCTGACAGTCTTTAACATCTTTATTCCCCAAATATCCATGAAGTTAGTTTGCCAGTCGAACATTGTACATCATGTCTTAGGCTCTTCTAGAGAGCTGAACCTGGGGTCAAAAGACTTGTGTTCAAATCCTGTGTGATCTTCAGTAATTCAGTAGTTTAATCTCTCGAAGATTCAATTTATTCCTCTGTAAAGTGAGGATGATACTTGTACTACCTATCTCTAAAGATGAATATGAAATTGGTATGCAAATAAGAAGTAGTAGTCATCATTGGGAGTAGCTATCATTATAATTATGTCAGTCAATAAATATTTTTTAAGTATATACTATATGTCAGACACTAGGTTTACTACTAGAGATACCAAGAAAGACACAAAATAGTGCCTATCCTCAAGAAACTCACAATGTAACAGGGGAGACAACATGCAAATAATTTTGCATAAAAAGGTATATAAAAGATAAAAGGAGATAATCAATAGATAGAAGGTACTAGAATTAAGCTACTTTACCTCTTAGTTTCTAGTAAATTCACTGTGATTATAATATTTAGAAGACAGCAACATGAATTGGTAAAAAGGAGTTCCCTCATGCAGGTTTTTCCAGCATCAGTACAATTGCTGATCCAGTTCATTTCTCTCGTCTTACTGCAGAGCACTATATTAGGTTCTGAGGAATGAGGGAGATCAAAATGAACAAAGTACCTATTCTCTCACAGCTTTTATTCTGTTAAGAAACCTCTGAACCATGAACTCTGTTTTAACATGTCCTCTCTCCATACTAAATTATATGCTCCTTGAGGTCAGAAACTGATTTTTATTTTACCTTTCACCCCCAGTCTTTACCCCATGTAAAGCTCTATCCTTTACATATATTCAGTGCTTCCTAAATGTAATGCTGAATTTCTATCTATCTAACCTTTCTATATTTATGTATATGTTTATGGTTATATTTCTATCTATATTTCTGTGTATCTATACCTATCTGTCTTTCTAGCTGTATTTCTATCTAGTTGCTACACTATAAATATAAAATTCTCTTAGGGATGCTGTACCATCCTATTTCTATAAACAAAACATTTTTGAACTGAAGAATATGATAGTATGTTAAATTGTCAGTGTTTAAATTGAGATTGTATACAGAAAAATCTAACCATATAACTTGATGCCAGTATTCATAGTTCAGTAGTCATCAGTTTCAACTGACCTCATTTAGAATGCTAAAATAGTTATCTGAAAATGAATGATGTATGTAATCTTACTTCAAATCCCCAAGGAAAGAAACACCTACTCTAAAAAAGCTGAACTATACATGTGCCCATATGGACAAATGGTTAACCATAAGCAAGTCAAACACTACTGCTCCTGCTCATGAAACACAGTTGAGGAAAATAAATGTGAAGACAGATATCAATGCCCTTAGATATAGTAGGTAAAATGCAAAAGAGTGCAAAAAGAAACAAAGGATTGCCCATGGATGTCTTAGGTTGCAGCATTTTTGACATAGAAATATGTACTACATTATTTATTATTTGCTTAATGAGAATTCCCACTTTCCTGTCTTCTGAACTGATATAGACAATATCACTAGTTCTATAGTACCCATATTTGGTTCTGGGAAAAAACAATTCTTGTGTAAATAATAGCAAGTTAGAGAACATCCAGAAATAGGCAGCCAGAAAGGTAATTGATGGACTAACTGATTAGCTGAAAGACTTAGGAGAGACATGGTAGCTGAACTTGAAAGTCTGTCATATGGAAGAAGTAATATATTTACTCTTTTCTGGTAAAATTAGAAGCAGTTGTTGTAAGTTTCAGAGAGGAAGATAGTGGCTAATATGAGTGAAAATTGCCATCACTTAAATCTGTCCTGAAATTGAATGAGCTACTTCAAGAGATTATGAGTTCCCTCACAGGTCTTAAAGAGAAATATTTCAAGCATTTTATCAAAATGATGTCTGTCTAGGTACAGATCAGACTATATATAGAACCCTGAGATCCCTTTCAGTGAGATGCTATGATTCTCTAAATCAGTGAGAAATTTTCTACATTTTTATAATGTATTTATACCACTGTTATAAGGCATATTTTCAGACCTCAAAATATTGTGATTGCTAACTCAATCAAAAATCACATATTGACCAATTTACTTGAAGGTTAAACAAATTTCTAGGAGTTCTATATCTATTTGTATATTTCAGACAAAAGTAACTGGCTCCTTTGACTTTTTCTGAGGTTTTGGTAGTTAAAGGGTTCACCTTATAAGGAGGCAAAAGAGGTAAAAGAACCCCAAAGATCATCAAGTTAAGCCCCCTAATTTTACACGAAGAAACAGAACCATGGAAAGGTATAGTCACTTGTTCAGAAGTTTGATTCAAACCCAAGTCTTCCTTACTCTTAGACTGATCACTCTGTTAGTAAACACTGCTTCTGAAAATCATAAGCAGCCACGAAGAAATAGGTCTTAAATAGTCATGTTTTATAACAAATATTCTTGCTATAAAAGTTTAATAAATAACTTTCCTAAAAACTAATTCAGTATGGTTGATAATCACTGGTAAATATATCAGTGAGGATTCATAAGTAATATTTTCAGAACCCTTAGCCACTTGGCAGTACCCCTAGAAAACTGAGAGATAGGAGTGGTAGTAACAGATACCCCATTATAAGAACCCATCATGGTCTGTTAGAGTGAGAGATGAGGAAGCAGTCTCAGAGGGGACGCTCTTCTCTAGTTTGACATATGAGGTTTTGCCTGAACAAGCAAGGATTAATGGGATACTATACTTTGTGTTGAACAGAATAATGGATTTAAAGCCAGAAGGAACATTCTAAGTCACCTACTACCTTTCTTTTATAAATGAGGAAACTGAAGCCACGTTAGGTTAAGTGACTTATAAAACAAACAAAAAAGAACAGATAATAATGACAGAGACAGTACATGATCCCAAGTTCTCTAGATATAGATAGATGGATGGATGGATGGATAGATAGATAGATAGATAGATAGATAGATAGATAGATAGATAGATAGGAAACAAAGACCTAGGAAGTAACACAGTTTATGTTAAGACTAGGGTATAGAATCAGAATCTCTATAATTTTAGCTTAGAACTCTTTCCATGATGTTATATTGATTCTTTTAAATTTTTACCTAATAAGGTTATGTTGTAACCTTCCTATAGATCACTTTGTTTTACTATTCATTTAAATATTTGTTTAGTTATTTTTCAGTCAAGTCTATTTCTTTGTGACTTACTCTTTTAAATGTATTTTGGGTCAAAGCCTGTCCCCAGTGAACACATTTATATTTATATCATCTCTCTATGACTCTATTTCTTTCCACAGGAAAAAAAAACATGACATATTTTGTCCCTTGACACCATAATTATAAGTTCATTCTATTGTGTTCAAGAACAATTCATCTTGGAATTGATTTCAGTGGTAAATGGATTCCATATTCTTAGCATTTCAGACATATTTGAATTAAAGGTTCATCTCAGAATCAGGAAAATGTAATCTGGAAGTTAGTATCATTAATCATCTTTTGCATTTTTGGCTTATTAGAGTGTTATAGTGCAGGTTGTATTTATTAAACATAATAAACATTATGTAATCATAACCAATTGCATGGCTTTCCAAGCTGCTAAATCTACCTCCCAAACTCCTTGAAAATTGCTACTGATCTGGATTTTTAAATCTGCATTTAAAGCATTAATTAAATTAATGATACATTTCATTATTGGGAATTTCTCTCACTCTCCTAATTTTTCCTATCACCTTCTTCCTGTCTTTTAATAAGACTTCCTGTGTGTCATAATCCTTCCTATCCTCTGTCTTCTGTGTCTTTGAATTTCCCATCCCTATCTCCTACTTGTTCATCTTCAGTAGAACTGGAGTAGGTTGATGAAATTGTCCAGATCAACATTTTTATTTTAGTTTTATTTGGAATACTATTGTACCAACAGGTAGGTTTAAACTGCATTTGGTTTTATCCGTAAGCCCCAAGAAGTTGCAAAGGTCCTCTGAATCTGGTGAGAATATATATTATATTCTATGGTAGCATTCACACACCCACACCTTTAACAAGGCCAGCTGGGTCTTCAGACATATCCCATTTGTGTGATGTCCTGAGCAATCTAAACCAAAGATGGCAGGACCCAAAAATGAGAAATCATATTCCATTCCAGGAATGGCTCACATGTGTTTTTCTCCTCTGGTCCTTCTGGTTGTATATATTTCACTGATTACCAGTAAATCTATTTCTATTCTAGTTTACTCCCGATTTCCTTCCAATTCTGATGACTTCTTTCTATTGATATTAATTGTCTCCTGTGTTCCTGGGGAAATATATGGCCATTAAAGCATTAACAATGCTTTATGTATGAGAATTATTTCCACTTACAGTCTACTCACATTTTCTCGCTCAATATTTATGAATACTCTCTTATCAATGTTATCCAATTTAAGTTTGGGGAATTTCTTAAAACAAAATTCCTTGAAGTCAAAGACTTATAGTATGCAGGCATTTCTAATGGTTCCTAAGCTCAATCTACTTCCTAATTTTCACCACAAAAATACCTGAATGTATGATGTGAACCTGGCATTCATATCAAGAAAATATATCACTTTTTTGCAAATGAATAAGAGATTCATCTAAATCTTAAATAGACTTATTTTATTGTCTTGATTGCCAGTACATGTGTAATTATTATTACTTTTAAAATTACCATTATCTATATTTAAATAGTGCTTTCAAGGTTTACAAAATGATTTATATATGTTATCTTTTTTGATCTATTTAATTTACAGATTATAATAAATTGTGTTCATAGTGACTCTCAAGGAACCATAAAAAAATCAAAAAGACTTGGTAATTGCTAATGAAATAATCCTAGTCCCTTTGCTTCCCCCTGGTTTCTAAGAATCATACCTTGGCTTATCTCAATGAAACCACGGTATCTTAAGTAAATATAGAATTTCTTATAAACTTGATTACAGGGTTAGCTTTACACTCAGTGGGGTAGCTGGTTATTATTGGAGGGCTCTAGAAAGATTTCCTCTCTCTTGTTAATTTTGTTATTGTTACCTGAAATTCAAAACTCTATTCTTATATTCCATCCTGCATATCTAGAATAATCTTTTCTAGTGGTGGTCATTAGAAATTCACTTTAGTATGAATATATCAAATTACCAACACACCAATGGAAAGAAATTATTAGGTCACATTCCCTTATAACTGTGTGTCTGTATGTGCATGAGAAAAAGATAGAGAAAAGGGGATGGGGAGATGGAGAGGAAAGGAAGGAAGGAAGGAAGGAAGAAAGGAAGGAAGGAAGGAAGGAAGGAAGGAAGGAAGGAAGGAAGGAAGGAAGGAAGGAAGGAGGAAGGAAGGAAGGAAGGAAGGGAGGAAGGAAGGAAGGAAGGAATTTTTTTCACAGTTTTCAGAGGATTGTGGATTTAGGGTGGAATGGAAATTTAAGAGCACTTAGGTTGTGTAGTAGATAGAGTGTCAGACTTGAATTAGGAGCACTTGTATTTGAATCCTTCCTCAAATACTTATTAGCTGCAAGACGCTAACCAGTTACTTAAACATTCCGTCTCTTTTTCCTCACTCGCAAAATAAATTAGATGACTTCTGAGATCCCTTCCATCTTTATTCCATGATTCTGTGAGGTGATGAGCCTAATTTTACTTCTGAAGAAAATGAGGAGCTGGAATGTTTAAATAACTTCTCCAAATCCCCACAGATAGTAAATAGCAGAGCCAGTTTTAGAACTTGAGTCTTCTGACTCCAAATCTATTGCTCTCTCTCTACCACTGAGTCTAACTCACTGCCTAGGTCAGAGAATCAGGGGAGAAAAGCAGAGGGGGAACCAAACGGGGTTGTTGGTGGCATTGTTGTTTGGAAGGAACTTCACTTTTTGCAGCACAGAGACAGAAGAAAAGCAGACTATTTACAGATTGGGAAAGGGTCTCATTTTTGAAGTGCACTTAGTCTAGTGCCTGGCACGTGGTTCTTTCTCCTTTGTTTTCAAAGAGAATGAATGACATCATGATTTTGGAGTCAGGGTACGGTGTGTTCATCTAATCAGTCCAATATGAGTTCAGAAGGCTCTATCATAGGTGAGGCACAAGTAGTCTTTTAGAACATTTGGGGTGGAGATGTCTCCAAATTTGCACATGTCACAGTTTCACTGACTATATGTTTTTATTCTTTACAATTCTTTGCAAAATGCCATATAAACATTTGGTATTCTTTTTTCTAATTACCATTTTTGTCTTCCCTTCCCAATTTTCCTTTCTTAGTAAAATTTGGGATATCCACCCCAAATATTCACAGGGACTATCTGTGCCCACCCTGTGGTAGAGCATTCCAAGCTCTTATTGGTCAGATCAGCCACAGTCAGACACACTGAAATTTCACTTTATCATGGTGATATCATTTTGGTGTTCTCTAAGATGAAGGACAACCACCAACCAGGTGTAGTGGGGGAAAGGGGAAAACTCCCTTCTAACTGAATCATATCATGTACTCAGTGATGAGTGAAAGGAAGAAGGATGGTTGGTTGTGGACAGGGCAAAAATTCTTATGGATTCAGAACTGGGGCTGATGAAAGATAATACCATATTTCCCTAGCCACTGCTTTGCCAGGTGATTCTAGGTCTGCTGAAACATGAGGATTTCTTTATTTCCCTTTGCCAGTTTTTTGCTTTTTGTTTTTACCAGAAGGTTCACTAAACCTCACTTGTCTCATCTCTAAAATGGCAGTTTTGGACCAGATGATTGCTAAGCTTCTTTTTTTTTTTTTTTTCAAAAATAATGTTCTTATTTTTTCTTTCAATTTTTTTTTGTTTTTCTACATAACTTTTGGCAAAGATGATGTCTGAAGAGACTATTTGATGGAAGAGCTCACCTTATAGTACATCTGTATTTAATATGGTGGGAGATAGGAGTGCTGATAAGTCAAATATATCTATAGTCAGGCCACTGAATGGCTATTTGGGCAATGGTGGATGAAGGTGGAGAAGGAATAGTTGAAAGCCTCTTCTCTCATCCATGCTCCCCTCCAGGTGTAGTCTAATTGCTAGAGGTTAGTTCAAAGGATACTGAAAGCTCGTAGCTAGGAGGGATATATTTTTTCTGTGTACATGAATCCTTATTGCTTAATACAGTACTTGACCTACAGTAGGTATTAAAAACTTAATGGTTATAAAGAATCAAGGAAAATTCAATTCAAAAATACAAGAGGCAAGAAAAAAAAAGCAAAAACCTAGATAAAACAGTAAAGATCAAAAGGAAAATAAGAGGTGGGGGGAGTATTTCTTTTTTGACTGGTCTGTGATTTTATATGCTTCACATAGTTTGGAACATTCTCTGCAACTTGCAGTTAACCACGACACCAAGAATTTAAAAGATTTCCATAGGGTCACAGCCAATCTGTCTGGTCTTTCTGATTTCAAGACATACTCTCTATCCATTATGCCAGGATGCCTCTCCCCACATTTGGAAACAGCATTTAAATATATATATATATATATATATATATATATATATATATATATATATATATATATAGTTGATGTTTTATCAGAACATCTTAAAAACCATACTTTTTAATGTTATTTGTCAATTTTTAACTTTCAGGGAAATGGTTCTGTTTTATCTAAGCCTTAGGTAATAATATGGAAAGTCCTATAGTTTTACAAAATGAAGTTTGCAAAAATATTTTCTTTATATCTTTATTGATTTTTATTATTATTTCATAGAATATGGTGGTGATGGATGTATGTGTTTATTTCTAAAAAGGGTAGTCATTACATTGAGAGAGGTTTGTTTTTTAAAAAATGAAATCATAAGGAAATAGATTTAAGGTAAGAAAAACCTTTAGAAGTTAAATAACCTAATTGTTCTCCAAAAGAATATTTAATGTAAAAGGTATCACTCTCCATTTTCACTTTAATTTCTTTTTGAAGTTATTGAACATGACTTTTCCTTTTGAACTCTGATTCCCTTAAAGACATTTGATTAACTCAGAAATGTTTCTGTTAATTACTAACATTTAAAAAAAACTTCTAAAAACTTTAAGGACACAAGAAATTTAAATTATTAAAAATTAAAGAATATAACAAGCCATTGGATCTTCTGATTGTAACTTCATTGTGAACTAGCTGATCTCTGAGGTCTCTTCCATCTTTAACTTCCCATTAATTTTCACTTCTAAAATAGTGCTGCTTCCCACTGTCTAAGAAAATCACATCATCTTTCCAATCATAAAAGAGACTAATAGTAAAGAAGGGAATATTAATAATTCATGAACAGAATGATTTATTGACTCATTTTCACTTCTTGTCACTCATTCCTGAAATTTTCTCCCTCTGCCTTGATTTTCTCCTGCTGCCTCCTGCATTTCTTGGCTTCCTTCCGATATTAGCTAAACTCATCTCCTTTAAGAAGCCTTTTGTAACTTCCCTTAATGCTAATGCCTTCTCTTTGTTCATCATTTCCATTTATACAGTATAAATTTTATTTGCACTTTGTTGTTTGCATATTTCTCTCCCATTAGACCATAGGCTTCTTGCAAGCAGGGACTGTCTGTTTTCTTTCCCTTATGCCCAGTGCTTAGCGTAGCACCTGGTACATAGTACACGATCAGTAAACGCTTATTGCCTGATGAAGATCATAAACTCTTAGAGAAGGAAGCAATTGTACCACCTCTACCTCGAGTATAAATTCTACTGCATTTAGGGGTTATTAACCTGGGGCATATAGATTTTAAATAAATATATTTCAATACAATTGTATTATACAATTGTATAAAATTACATAAAATGTAATTTTATGCATTTAAATACATTATTCTAACAAGAAGTCCATAGGTTTCAACATACTGCCAAAAGGGTCCATAATTTTTTTTGAACTCCCATCTACATCATGTCTGACAAGTAGTGCAGCAACCTCTGCTAAAAAGATTTCTAGTTTTAGAGGACTCACTGGCATGTAAAACATCAATTCTGTTTTTTATTCATTTATTTTGCATACATAAGCACTGTCCCAAAGCCCATGGATATGGGACATTCTCCTTATTGGTAGCTATGAAAGTCCTGCCCTACCTGAGAGGCAGGACATAATTGGTGAAAGTTTCAGTTCTTAGCCAGTGCCACCTTCTCCCTCCAAATGACAAATCAATCAAAAGTTATATGGAATCTGACCATATACAGTAGTCTAATAATTTTCAAGGGAACAGACAGATATACTTCTAGCAGAGTATTCCCTTTCTCTGAAGAAAGCAGAATGGCCTCCTGCCCCAACCTCTTGCTTCCTCTCCTGGCAAGAAGAGAAATCTCTTTTGGGGAAGGGAGTTGGTTTGGGTTGGGTAGAAGAGTCTAGAGATATCAACTCTGCTCTCCTTGGAGCCACATGCAATGAAAAGACCTTAGTCATATATGGGGGGCCCGTTTCTTTCCTTGCCTTTGCCAATACTTAATTTTATTGAGTTATTTGAACTGAAAGCTAGTTCCCCATAGCTTCCACTCATTGGTTCCATCTCTGCCATCTCTGGTTATGAAGGATAAATATTCTCTTTTAAATATAACATTATACAATAAATTGATAGTGCCCCCCTTTTAGTATCCTGCTAAATAACCTCAATCTCTTCATTTACTTAATCTCCAACACCTAGTCCTACTACTTAAACTGCATGAAGTACGGTATAGAAAGCATCCTAGTATAGCAGATAAAGACAGAAAGGCTTGGGTCTAATATCCTGCCCCTGACATCTACTATGTGACCCTGGGCAAGTCACTTAACTTTTCTGATCCTCAGTTTTCTCATTTGTAAAATGAAATAGTTGAATTACATGCCATCTGATCGTCCCTTCCTGCTCTAAATCTATGATGCTATGATCTCTATACAAACTTCAGAAGTAACATGGGGCAGCTAGTGGATAGAGTACTAACCCTGGAATCAGGCAGACTCCTCTTCCTAAATTCAAAGCCAGCCTCAGACACTTACTAGCTGTGAGACCCTGGCCAAATCACTTAATCCTTTTTGCCTTAGTTTCCTCCTCCGTAAAAATGAACTAGAGCAGGAAATGATAAATCATTCCAGTATTTTTGTCAAGAAAACTTCAAATAGGATCACAAAGAGTTGGACATGACTGAAAAAATCAAACAGCAAAGCAATTCAAATATTTTTTCTCCTACTTGTCCTGTTTCTGCTTCTGATTTTCCTATTTTTGAAAGGATTACTAAACTGTCAGAGTGGAAAAATGCTATAGATTGTCATTAATCTAGACTTAGTAAAGTCTACTGTCATGGAAAATATGGAAATATTGAACAATATAATTAGTTGTATTTGGAGCTGATAAAAATCTGAGAAGCAAAAATAATCTTTAACGGCTTGATGTCTATTTGGAAGAAAGTCCATAGAGAAACAGCCTAGGGATCTGTATGCAAATCTGTGATAGTCAACATCAAAATAATACTATAACTTGGATAAATATATAGACAGCACATTAATGAAATTTGCAATTGACATGAAGCTGGAAGTAATATATTTTGATAGACTAAAACATCATATAAATCTGATTAGAAGAAATTTGATAGGAATAAATTTTGGCTTATTTACCTGAGTTAAAAAAGAAATCAACTTTATAAGGATAAAAAGAGCATTGTACTGTGAACACTGTTTGTTTTATAATTTGAGATTGCATTGGCAGGCCTTCTTGGCTTCAATGTCATACCATTGACTCATAGACATGAAATCCATTAAAATCCTAGGTCTTTTTAAATAAACTATTGTCAAGCCACAACTATCTAATCTTTTTATTCAGCTTATTTTTCTAAACCTAAGTGTCAGACTGTACATTCATCTATAAAATTTCATCTTATTAAATTTTTAATCTTTCAGGATCTTGTTAGATTCTGTTTCTGTCACCCAGTGATTTAACTGTACTTTTGACGTTCTAGTCATTTGAAAATTTGAGCTACACTTTCCCTCAAATTCAGCAATAAAAATGTTGAACACTGTGGGACCAAGAACAGTGCTTTGGAGAACTGTATCGGAGACTGCTAGTAGATAATGAACCATTCATAACAATTCTTTGCCTCCACCTGATCTATTATTACATTTGTATCTCCATCTTGTCAAGGTAGAAGACTATCATGGGAACCTGTGTTACTGGAAAATGTACTACTAGAATCTAGCTATGTTTAGAGCATTTCACTGAGCTAATAATTTAATAATTCCATCAAAAAAGAAAATTCAAATAACATTAGTTTGACAATAACTTTTCTTAAGAGTGAAAAGAACTCTGAACCTTAAGTCAGGAGAGGACTGGGTTCAAATTCTAACTCAGGTACTCAATACCTTTGTTTCTGTAGTAAAATTTGAAACTAGGTTTCAACACTTGTAAAACTGAGATAATATCTATAATGCCAATGTCATAGACTGGTTTTGATGATCAAGTAAGATAAAATAGATAAAGGTATTTGAAAATCTCAAAGTAAAACATAAATGTTCACTCTTAATGGCATCACAGCTTCCCTAAATCCTCACATCATGTCTTTAATAAGATATTCTCCTGGTTTCCCAGGATGAGAAAGGAATCATACCAGTGTATAGTTTCCATAATTCATCTTTTTCTTCAGAAATTATGTCAAAATTTGTATCTCTCCTGTCTTCTGTTCTCCATGATACCTCACAGATGTTCAAAAACTGAGATTCTTTAAAACTCTTAGATAAGCTAGGTGCTTGTAACTCAAGGAGAGGAGAGTAAAGGAGAGGGGAGGAAGGAGGGAGAGAGAGATGGGAGAGAGAGACTATCTCTTCATTAATCTGGGTTTCAATTCACTTGCAATTCTTTTTGTCTCCCCTTTTTAATTTTTGACTTCGATGCTCATACTCCCCCAAAACAACAAAATGAAGGGAGTGCTTCTGCATCCTTTCTGGGACTATCAGCTTCTCATCCAACAATAAACAGTAGGTCTTTATCTCTTATTCCCTAGACATAGCATAAAAATCTCTTTTTAATAGCAAATATTTTCCATAAGTTTTTAGCTTTTTTTTGATATTCTTCTTTTAGGACTATTCCACTTTTTGTTGTTTACCTTTAATTTCATCTTTTGAACATGACCTTTTAAAATCATAGTCACTAAAGCCATTTTCATGTTTTTTGTTCTCACCTTCCATTTTTAATTTTTCATCAAAATGATTTATAATTTAGTAATCATTAGTTCTTTCTTGAAAGTGTGTCATTCCTATTCAGGCAGTTTTACTTTTAGAATCTGAGACCATTGGCTTGCGTCTATATTTGCCTTAACATTTTTGAGTCTATGCTCTCGAAGTCTAATGTGTATCTCAGATTTCCCTCTTTATCATGAACTAAAAGGTGATTGGATCACTTCCAAGACTCTCATAATTTCTATTTCATCGATCATTTTTTAATTGATCCAGAATAGCTGCCCTTTTCTTTACTCTCTTTAAATTCAGAAAGTTAAGTATTCAAAAAAGCAAAGTGGTTTTTTGTCAGATTATCTAACATCCAGCAATTGTATAGAGAGTTGAAGCATGTCATCATAACTATATTCTTCTGTCATACTAGTTTGGTGATCTGTGCCAGGAATTCCTCATCACATGCAAGGAATTGGGAGATACAGCATATCCCTTGTGTGAAGAACATCAGAGAGGTCCCTATCTCTGTATTATAGAGGAGGTGGCAGGGATTAAAGCATAAAAAGACTGGAAAGGTGGGAAGGGCATCAGGTTATAAAGGGTTATAAAACTTAAGCTGAGAGTTTTATATATGCTTCTTGAAGTAATAGGGTACCACTGGAACTCATTGAACAGTGGGGATGATGTGATCAGATTGGCACATTAGGAAGATCACTTTGATAGTTGACTGGAAGTTTGACTGGAGTAGGGAGAGACTTGAGTCAGGGAAGCTGTAATGATTCAGTTCTGAGGTGATCATTTCTGTTTCTACTTCCATTTATATTTACTCAGATTCTCTTGACTTTTTACCTACTATAGGTTCATGAATCTCTACACAGACAAATACTACCTTAACACAGAGTGATATTCTGTAGTCCAATTTATCTCATCTGATATTTAATTTTTTTTTATTCTTAAAACAGGTTTAATTTTCATAACAATATCATGAATGAGATCAAGAAAAGATTCCCCAATTAAATAGAGAATACATGAATGTTTGTTAATGAGGTCATCTTAATATGTTATCTCAATTTTTTAATCTTTGTGATATTGTCAATATTTTGATTCTTCAATATTATCCTTTGATAGTGAAGTGAGCTGGTTGGAATAATTTTTAAGATGACATTAAGAGATTGAACTCTTAGACTAGCTCCATGCAAGTAGGTTCTGTAGTTTTGTTCAGTTTTCCATCTCTTCATTCCTAGTGTATTGATCTGCATATAATCTCTTAAATTGATATTCTTAAATATTTAAAGTAAAATATCAGCAATGGCAATGTAT
The DNA here is from genome assembly GCA_023548195.1 of Bettongia penicillata ogilbyi. Classification (NCBI taxonomy): domain Eukaryota; kingdom Metazoa; phylum Chordata; class Mammalia; order Diprotodontia; family Potoroidae; genus Bettongia; species Bettongia penicillata. The sequence goes on from JAJHZJ010000645.1 coordinate 781,646, forward strand.
CTGAATTGGATCATAAGATCATAAATATAATACTGGAAGGCTCCTTCTAGACACTTTAGTCCAAAATTCTCTTTTTACAGGTGAGAACACTAGACCCCAGAAAGGTCAAGTTATTTTTTTAAAGCCAAAGGGAAACAAACTTTATTAAAGATTCACCACACTGGGTTGACTGTTAGGGAGCCTAGATATTTGTAACACTTGTATTAACAAGTGAGCCAGATAGAATCTCAACTAGACAGAGTCTGAGCTGGATTAAACCTGAGCACCTCCATGGAGGCGAGATGGGACTTAAATACAGAAGAAGACTGAGGAAAGAATCCAGGTGTCATCAAGTGGTCTGTGGCCTCAGAGATGGTCTTGATAGGGGAGGTCAGCCTAGAATCAAGGTTAAGTTATTTGTCCAGCATCACACAGCTAGTTAGAGTCTGAGGTAGAATTTGAACCCATGGCTTCCTGACTCTACTGCAATGAATTGTCCAAAGAAGAAAAATGTAACATTTTGCTGAATGAATGGAAGGCCAAGGATACCAACTACTGAAAATGACTCCTAGAATCTACCCTTTTGGGCAGATAGAAATGGTGGGCATATATTCAGAGGTGGGAAAGGTATTAGGGGGATGGATGTTGGGTAGGTACAGAGTACAGTAGAAAGGAGTTGAGAGATCCACAGCTAGTAAGTAGATTATGACTAAGGCTGGGCCAGTCATGTAAACTTTGTGTGCCTCTGATCCAAAAAGAAGGAGGAGGAGGAAGAAGAAGAGGAGGAGGAATTAGATCATTTTAAGGGTTCCTTCCATCTCCTTGTTTCTATGCTGCTCTGCATCAAATTGAACTTGATGTAGAGTCAGAAAACTAGGAAGTGGAATTTGTAGACATCAAGAGAAATTTCCTTTATCCTTTTTAAACCCTGCTCAAGTCCTATCTCTTGCATCAAGCCTTTCCCAAATATTCAAACCATAATAATTTGTTTTTGTTTTAATGATTTCCCTAAGTATTATCTTTAAAAGTAGATTTTATCCCCCCAATTACGTGTAAAAACATTTTTAATATTCTTTGAAAAACATTTTTAAGTTCCAAATTATCTTCCTCCCTTCTTCCCCTCTGTCCTCATTGAGAAGAAAGCAAGTTGATAATGTTATACATGGTCAGTCATGCCAAACATTTCCATGTTAGTCATGTTTTGAAAGAAAACAGACAAAAATGAGAAGAATTAAAAAAATAAAGAAAAATTATGCTTTGATCTGCATTCAGACTCCATCACCTTCTCTGGAGATGGATAGCATTTTTCATCATAAATTCTGTAGATTTATCTTGGATCATTGTACTACTGAAAATAGCTAAGTCATTCACAGTTGATCATCATACAATGTTGATGGTCCTGAATATTACCTTTCCATGACTCAGGTGCATATGACTAGTCTCCACAGCAAGATTATAAACATCTCCTTGAGAATAGATAACAACATCTTATGTTTCATTGGTGTTCCATTGTTGAACTGGTTTTTAACTTTCACTCTAAAGGTGGACAGCCATGATAGGGTCGTTTTGGCAGAGAAAGTATAAAATAATCCTAAGAATTCTTAGAGGTTGGGATTCTTTTAGGCTACTAATATTTTTATACCAATGCCTAATATGGCCAAATGGATAAAATTATGAAAAGACAAAAAAGTGAGCATTAATAACAAAAGTTATTAAGAGGAAACAGATCAGAATTCATTGGAGTGCTAAATTCAGGATAAAGAGGTCATTCCAGTAAGAGAGCAAGGTCCTAGCTGAATTCTGGTGCTACTGATTCATCTGGCTTAGGAGCTTCAGACTCCTAATTTCATCTGTGTGGAGGAAGACCTCCTGTCATAGAAACTCCATTACATTGGCAAGTCCATCTTTCCTCTATAATCAATAATCTTAGAGTTTCTTGGGGGATCCGGGGAGATAAATGGCTTGAGCAGGACCAAACACCTTAATTTTACAGACAGCGTTTAAACCTAGAGCCTCCTGACTCCAGTCTTCCTTTCTCAAAATTACCCTACAGTATTTTTGGCAGCATGCTATATTACTATAATTGTTTTTAAGTATTACCATGGTACATTTGATAGAGTGCTGGGTCTGGAGTCAGGAAGACCTGAGTTCAGATGCAGACTTACTAGCTATATGACCCTGGCCAAGTCATTTATTCTCTGTTTGTTTCAGTTTCCTTGCCTGTAAAATGGAGATGGTCTACATCCTACTGTTGTAAGGATCAAATGAGATGATGTGTAAAGTGCTTAGCACAGTTGTTTAGTCATTTCTCCATTGTGTCTAACTCTTCATGACTGGGTTATCTTGGGTAGTTTGCTATTTTCCTTTCCAGTTCATTTTACAGATGAAGAAATTGAGATAGTCATAAGTAAATTGCCCAGTAGGTTTCTGAGACCAGATTTGAACTCTCCACAAAGAGTCTTCTTGATTCCAGGGCTGGCATATGGTAGGTGCCTCATAAATATTTAATAATTAATTAGTCAAACAAAATTGTAAAGCTAGTTTAAGCACAAAAAGGCATTTAGCACTACATAGAGAACTTAAGACAAAACTCTGAAAAAATTTTAAGCAAAATATTGTGATTAAGGTAGTCCCCTCGAATACTATAATTTATTATTTCATTAGATAGTTATTTAATTATTTCTTTGTGCATATGATTTTATTTGTTTGTGTATTTGATTATTTGTTACCACATTCATAATTGCTTTGGTGTCCTGAGCTCTAGGTGAAGAAACTACTGGTGCATGTTAATAGCTCCTTTTCAATTTATAGTCCTAGAGGATTGCTCAAAGGCAACAATAATAATGACAGTAGCTAATATTTGCCTAACCATGAAGTTTACAAAGCACTATAGTTCCTTGCTTGACGCCCTTGACAATCCTGGCAGGTAGATGCTTATGTTATTCCCATTTTACACATTAGGAACCTGAGAATGAGAAAAGCGATTTGATCAGGGCCATACAGGCTACATTTTTCACAATCAGGGCATGAATCTAGGTTTTCCTGGTTCAGAGGCATAACTCTTTATATATCTTGTGATCTATGTAAATGAATGGGAAATGGAAACTGTTGTGTGAAGTCTCCACAACTTACCAGGTGACTTAGCACAACCATAATTATTCCTAGTAATAAACAGATTCATAACAAGTGGTCCCTTCTTTCTCAGTAAAGCTATATAGAATGAAATTGATCAGAATTTTTTTTTTAATTCAGCCTTATGGTATCTGGTTTCATTAGTAGCCAAGAAAGACAGAAGGAGGAGGGAAAAGGGAGGAACAGAAGATGGGGAAAGAGAAGAGAAAGATTATTTTACTGTTATCATGAGTATTATTGTTATTTTTTAATTGCAAGGGTTGTATAGAAATATTTAAAGTTAGAAGCTTTCATCCCTGCTCTGCACTTTAAGAAGCATTGACCTAAGGGATTCCCTACAATTTCCAAGTATCATTGTATCACAAGATACAAAGGAGAAGATTGCATTCAGAGTCCTTTACTCACATAAGAGACAAGCTTGGAACAATCAGAACAGTACATCCAATTTTAGGCAAACTCGAAAAAGCAGCTATGCCCTTTGGAAATGCTTTTTGTTTTGAGTTTTTGAACACATCATGCTTTAGATCAAGGCAGCTTCCTTTGTTCATTCATCCTATCTCCTTACTGGCAAAGAGGCTGGTCTTAAATGCAAATGTATTTCTCATTATGGGCTCTTTAGACTTTTCATTCCCCTAGTAGGGAGAACAATGTTTGAACTTCTATTTAAGGCTCAGAGCGGTGATGATCTGAGCTTTCTGTAGAATTGTAGAATTAGGGACTTTCTTTGTCTTGCGGAAAATTAAATAGGACTGGTCATTATAATGCAAGCCCCTCCAAGCACCTGAAGGGCAAGTGATCAGGGTTATACCAATGTACCTTAAGCAAAAAAAAAAAAAAAAAAAAAAAGAGAGAGAAGAATAGGGCATATTTTTGCTTTCTCTTTCCTTTCTCATCTACATAAAGAGGGAGAAGGATCTGTCTGTGTCTAGGTGATTAAATTATTAAGGGAATCTAGTTTTACTTCCCCTATAATGAATTATATCCAATATATTTCCACCCTTTTAGAAAACATTCTTACCTCCATTCTTTTTGTGACTCAGAAAATTGTAAGGACAGTCACTATTTACTCATCAGTTTTTAAATGACAGTTTTCTAGAAAAGTACACTATCAAGAGTGAGATCTGGATGCCTTTAGAGAGTGAGCAAACGTTTATTATGATTGACAATTATACAAGCCCTAGGGAAGTCATGGGATTATGGATCTAATGCCAGCAAAGACTGGGCATCTAATAATAACGAACATTTACAGAGTGCCTACTATGTGCTAGGCACTATGCTAAGTGCTTACAATTATTCTCTCATCTGAGCCTCACAACAACCTTTGTCACTCTACCCACTGCCCCAATTCCCAGTCTGTGGCAACCCCTTTGTTTTTGGGAGAGAGTTGGATGTCACAGTGGACAAGCACTGGACCTGGAATTAAGAGGGGAAGCCAGATGGTAAAGTGGATAGAAGAATTAGGAAGACTCCTCTTCCTGAGTTCAAACTTGGCCTCAGACACTGACTTAGCTGTATGTCCCTGGGCAAGTCATTTAACCCTGTTTGCCTCAGTTTCTTCACCTATAAAATGAACTGAAGAAGGAAATGGAAAACTATTCCAGTTTCTCTGCCAAGGAAACCCCAAATGGGGTCACAAAGAGTTGGATATGACTGAAGCAACTGAACCACACAGTTCAAATTTAGTCTCAGACACTTACTACCAGTGTGATCCTGGCAAGTCACTTAACTTCCACTTGCCTAAGTTTTGTCACCTGTAAAATGCAGATTATAATAGTATCTACTTCCAAAGGTTGCTGTGGGGAATAAATGAGATAGTCCTAGTAAAGTACTTAGCTTGGTAACTGGCATACAGTAGCCCCTTAATAAATGCTTGTTTCCTTCCTTCCATACTGCCTCAAGTTGAAAGGAATTTTTCCCCAAGAAAATCCTCCAATACCAAATGTTTCTATTTTATATTATATTATTGAAAGATTGGCCAATAACGAACATCTGTAATGATGGAGGTAACATGAAATATTAGCCAAGAGACCCTAAGATTTTTTTTCTAATCATTCACATCTCTGTGATTTGGTCAGAAAATATCCTAGTAAAGAATAATAGAGTAGATATGTCCCCAGGGAATAGTTACTAGATGATATTGAGTTCAGAGAGCAGAGCATGCTTTCCTTTTCCAAATATGTGATATATCTTACCTTTTCTTTCTGATGTCCTTGGTCTTCCCTTAGCTGTGCTATGTGAAATTCTCACGTAGACGTATAAGTATGGCTCTTTTCAAAACACATCAAAAGTGAAGAAAATTCTGCATCATCTTCCCTTGGTGTAGAAAAATTCAGGGTTATGTTCTTGTCAGAGGAGCAAGATCATGTGACTTCTTCATTCATTATCCCATTTCCTAGGGAGAGTTTGGGTGGGGAGGAAATAAGCATTCATATAATACCTACTATGTGCCAGGCACATGTGCGTAGCTTTTGAAAATACGATCTAATTTTATCTTCACAAGCCTTGGAGGTAGGTGCTATTATTATCTTCATTTTATGGTAGAGGAAATTGGGGGAAACAGAGTTTAAAATGGCTTGCCCAGAGTCATAAAACTAGTAAGTATCTGAGGATAAAATTGGACTCAAGTTTTCCTGGTTTCGGGCACAATATTCTATGCATTTCCAGTTTTCTCTTTCGGTCACTAAAACAGTCCACTCTAACCAACTGAGGCAGAGAAGAGAAGAACAAGAAAAAAACCCAAGCTTCCCAATATATCTTGCGTTAGAAAGAAACCATTCCTGCCCATTTTGTCATTTGGTTTCCAAACTAAACTTTTTTTTTTTTAAGGCAATCAGGGTTAAGTGATACCTCGGTTTATACAGCTTTTAAGAGTCTGAAGTCAAATTTGAACTCAGGGCCTCCTGAATCCAGGGCTAGTGTTCTATCCACCGCATCATCTAACTGCCCCAGAACCAGATTTCTTATAGACACTCTTCTGACCTACTTTAATACATTTTTTTTTTGCAAGCATTGTTATTTGTACTCAGATATTGGTCACTTGATCAGGATAGACATGACCAACATGGATTAACAATTTCTGTGTGATTACCTGAAGGAGAGTGAGCTGGGAAACGAATCACTTCAAGGACACATTGGAGCACCATTTGAGGTAATGTTTCTTTGGTGCCAGAAGATAGTAGCATACACATGAGGCCAGATAGTGATGATCAAAGATGGAAAGGTTCGTCATGAGCACAACTGTTGTATTAATATGGTGGAGATGGGCTGCAGCTGCAAAAGGCACTGGGCAATAGTAATCCAAGAAGGCATGCATCAGTAGTTACATGTCTGCTGTTTTATCCATATCTATGCCCTTGGAAGGAAATGCCTCATCAGCAACTTTGAATGTAAAGGAAAACCATGTTCAGTTGGATACAAGTAGGGAGAGGAGTCATCTATCCCTACTCTTTAGTTGAATATTACCACAACAGTTTCCCCCAAAATATGCAGCAATGAAATGATTGTCCTTCCTAAGGAGAATTTTTTTAAGCCGCTATAGTTTTAACTCTTTCCACGCTTTAGGGGCAGCGTGGTATAATGGCTAGAGAAAGCTTGAATTCCAGTCCTGACTGACATAGAACTTGATGTATGTATGACCCTGGGAAAGCAAAATTTCTGTTTCCAATGGAACTAAGACATGAGTTCTTAAACCTTTATAATTTCATGAACCCCTTTAGGAATCTCAAGTAGATTATGGACCATCTTTCAGAATGATTTTAAATGCATTAAATAGTATTGACAAGATTATCTATAAGATAATCTATTTCGCATCATCATCATTTTCATCATCTACTTACCTATACAAACAAGTTCACAGCACCCAGGTTAAGAACCCCTGCTCCAATTGCAGCTTAGGCATTAAAGTTCATGTTAGTAGAGGAAATTTCTTCATCAGAAAGTGCATATATTTGCTATCTCTCCTAACCCCCTTTTGAAGCTATTTTTCCCTTTAGGGCAAAAGCTATAAACATTTGCACAGATTTTTTTTTTTAATATGATTGCCGTTGGTTTTATTTTCTCGCTTTGAAGTATCAGTGTACATGCTTCAAGATTTTGTTTAGATATTGTTTTTCTTTTGGTTATTTACATGAAAATAATTTATCAAAAGGAAAATAAAGAAAAACTAGCCTGTCTTGAAATTGTTCACCTTGAATTTACTGGAATCTCAATATTTGAAAATAGTGAAGGACAAACATAAATCATCTCTATATCTGTTCTGTACTAAAGCATTCAAGTCTGTGAAATAAAGAGTAAAAGTCTATGAAATGGAAAAAATAATAAAAATTCTTTCTATTCAGGGTGGAAAAAAAAGAACTATACTATAACAAAATCACAGATCTGTTTACACAAACACACACAGATACACGTGTGTTTGTCTCTGTGTATATGCAAGGTTGTTGGATATTCTATATATGCAGCCCAGCTCAAATCCTGCTTCTGTCATGAGCTTTTCCCTGACCACCCCAGTATGTACTGATTTGTTTCCTCCTTGAAAATATATTTAGTTATTCCCTATCTTACTTATTACTCCAGTTCTTCAGAGACCTTTAATTTTGTCTTGTGTTATCTGAACCAGGTGGTAATTCCCTCAATAAGTATATAAAATATTTGGCTGTAGCTTTTTCAAGGAACTGGAATCACTCCTAAATTATGATGAGCTACCAGGGAAGAAATTCTTGGGCAGTATTGCTAGCTATGCTATTTGAAATTATACTATCTTATATTGTTATCTGAGGCAGCTACATGGCTCAGTGGGTAAAGTGCTAGACCTGAGTTCAAATCCAACATCAGATAATAATTAGCCATGTGATCCTGCTCAAGTCACTTAATTTTGTTTGTTTTCATCCAGTGGAGAAGAAAGTAGCAAACCACTCTGGTGCCTTTGCCAAGAAAACCCCATGGACACTATCGGTGTGCTATGGTCCCCAGGGTCATGAAGAGTCACCCATGACAAAACAGCAATATTGTTATCTAGTGTGAGCTACCTGTGTTCCAATATAATTTTAAATTTTTTGAGAAGGTTCCAAATTGATATTTCTGTATCCTGATGATTTGAGTGCCTTAACTTAGTGTCTTTATCTCTATGACAAACTTCTGCTTACATATCTGGCTTCATTATTCACATTGGTGACAGTTTTATCAACCTATATTCCTGTACTCACATGACTGACCTCTTCATTCCATCTCTTCTACCCACAGGGGTGATCACACCTCAGACCTCACCATCACCTGAAACTGTTCAACCTATGAAATCCTGATATCTGAAATTCCTGACTCTGACCCAAAATCTTTTCATCCACTGGTTTAATCATTCTGAATCCCCTATTCAATGCTATCTCCACTTCCTCTTTGTCCTCTTAGCCCATTATACCTGTTAAAATTTATTCACCTTTCTTCCCATCTTTGACTCTGTATTAGAGATTCATCAAGATGCTTTTCTTTACCCTTATTCTTTGTCTCTCTTTCCTTGTACTCTCCTATGCTTAAGTCTCCAAATGCTGATGGAGGAAATCAAGAAAAATTCTCATTGGTTCTAGTATAAAAATTTCACGAACTTCAACCAGGTTCTCATCATTTCATCGCAATATTCTAGCTTATCTCTGATGGATTCTCTGTCATACTCCTACCTTTGGCTATTACAAATCATCCTCCTCAATTTCACCCCCAAACTGTCTCTTGCTATATGGGCATGCTGCTCACCTGAAACTATTCTCCCCAAAAGTCATGAATGACTCTTTAATAGCAATAGCCCTTTTTCTTCAGGATCTTTTTAAAGTATGGATTATTTTGCATCTTTTCTTTCTAGATACTCCTCCCACCTTTATTTTCCCTAGCATTGCTTTTGCCTTGATTCTTGCTTAAGTGGACATTACCTCCTAGTCTCTTTTACTATCTCATCATGCTCTCCTACCCCCTAAAAATGAGTGTCCCTAAAAGTTCTGATCTGGGCCTGTTTTTCCTTTTGCTGTCTCTCTTATCTAACTCATTGACTTCAATGATACCATTTATCAATTTTGTGAGACTCAAAAACTTGTGTATCTTTCCCTAAATGATCCTACATTTTGAAGTCTCTGCTATATATTTTTACCTGAGTATTCTGATCTCATCCTAAGTACAATATGTCCAAAACCCATCTCTTAACTTAAATCCACCCTTTCCCAGGCTACTTTTGCTAGGAGTCATCAGTGCTGGTGAACTGAGATAGTAATAGTGTAAGGGATTCAGTAGTGGATGCTGCCTTCAAATCTATCTCTTGTTGCCAGTAATTTTCTCTCCACACTTCCAGTATATCTGTATACATGGTATATCTGTTATTAGGCCATTTTACCCCCCTTTAGTTGTATTGAAAGTCTATCTGTCACTTTCAACATAGAATGACTGAATTAATTCTTCCACAAAGTCTTCTTTAAGCCCTAAATGGATAGGTACACTACCTTAACACATACATTTATCACCTTTTACCGGTGTTATTGTAATACTCTCCTATCATCATGTCTTTACCTGTAATCTCTTTACTCTTCATATGAGTCAATATATTCTTCCTATAGCACATTTTTGACATGTCATTCACCTTATCTATTGAATATCTCCTAGGCATAAAAGATGTCCAAATATATCAGTAACCAGGAAAATTAAGAACTATTAAGCAGAAGTTCACCTACTATGAGCTATACATTTTGCAGCACAAAGAAAACAGTACCTGATCTAAAGGGATTTAACGGGTTACTGAAGGAACAAATTATGTACATGGAAGAGTATGGTACCGTCAAAATCCAGAGAAGAAGCAATACCGAGAGAGATAAGGCATGTCCAACAGTGTCAAGAGAAGCAAATAGTTGGGAAAGGATGAAAAAAAAACATCATTATATTTTGGGATTGACATTATTGATAGCTTGGAATAATGGGCTTTCTGAGTAGCAATATGATAAGAGGCCAGATTGAAGAGTCTAGCAATGAGTTGGAAACCAGATTGCAAAGGGTCAAGGTTTGAGAGGACAGGAAATGGAGGATATGAGTAGAGGTAGGATTTTCTGGGAATTTGGCAAAGAAAGAAAGGAAACATATAGAATGTTAACTTATGGAGACAGACATGTTTAGAGGCAAGAGGTAAAGGTTAAGGATAAGAGACAAAAGAAGGGGTGAATGAATTACAATCTGCTGGAGAAATGGAGGGGGGATAAGATTAAGAGAAGATGTGATAGAGTTGGATTTGGCAAGAACAAGGACTGATTCATTGTCAGAGATATGGGGAAAGGAGGAGAGGTGGAGGATGATATCAAAAGATATTAAAATGAGGATAAAATAAAAAGTTACTATTGAATAGCTTACATTTTTGCAGAGAGGAATAAATCTAACATGTGTAAAATATGAAGGCAGATGTAATGTTAAGAGATTGGGGGACCATCTCTAGTCATCCTAATCTATATCTGGCCACTGGACCCAGATGGCTCTGGAGGAGAAAGTGAGGCTGGCAATTTTGCATAGCCCTCACTTAAACCCAATTCCTTGCAAGTCATGGCATTATCTACCTGATGTCATGGCCCTCTTCAAAAAATTAAGTACAAGCAACCACAAACAACAATGTTAAGAGATAATGGTCACATGTATTCCATATGCTTCTTCCTGGACTTTCATGACACTATACTCTTTTATGTACTTAATTTATTCCTTCAGGAACACGTGAGTCCACTGTTTTCTGCTTGTCCTTGTGTACTCAGCCTCTGACCAAATGCATTGTCCATAGTAGGTGAACTTCTGATTAATAGGTCTGACTTGACTGTTGATGTATTTCTATCTCTTCTATATCCAGGCCTCATTTGTCCAATGGTTAGGGGTTTTTGTTTGTTTTAAAGAAGTAGAGCACTTGCAGATAAAGGGGGCAATTGAGTGTGGGACCATTCCCATGTATTCTTGAGGAAGAGTAAGGAAGTAGGTCCTGGCATTAAGGAGACTGTTGGAATTGGGAGTTTAGGGAGTTTAACATAGCCTCAACAAGGATATTGAAATCTCTTCGTATAAGGGCAGGAGTTGAGAGAGGACAGAAAGTCAGTGAGCCAAATATGACAAAACAGGGTGATGATAAAGGTTGGAAAAGATGTGGAAGAGTTGGAACACTAATTCATTGTTGGTAGAGCTGTGAGCTGATCCAACTATTCTGGAGAGCAATTTGGAACTACGTCCAAAGGGCTACAAAAATGTGCATACCCTTTGAACCAGCAATACTGCTTCTAGGACTGTATCCCCAAGAGATCATAAAAATGGAAAAGGGTCCCACATGTACAAAAATATTTATAGCAGCTCTCTTTGTGGTGATCAAAAACTGAAAATCAAGGAGATACCCATCAGTTGGGGAATGGCTGAACAAGTTGTGGTGTATGAATGCAATGGAATACTATTGTGCTCTAAGAAATGATGAACAGGAAAACTTCAGAGAGGCCTGGAAAGACTTATGTGAACTGATGCTAAGTGAAAGGAGCAGAACCAGGAGAACTTTGTACATAGTAACAACCACAGTCTGCAACAAATTTTTCTGGTAGACTTAGTACTTCATTGCAATACAAAGACTTTAAAAATTCCCAATAGTCTCTTGAGGAAAAATGCCTTCCACATTCAGAGAAAGAACTATGGGATATGATCACAGAATGAAGCAGATCATTTTCTTTTGTATTATGACTAAGGTGAAAATGTATTTAATAGGAATGTATGTATGGAAACTATATAAAATTGTATCCCATCTCAGGGAAGGAGTGGGAAGATAGGGGGGAAAGGAAAGGAAAAATTCTAAAATATATGGAAGTAATTATAGAACACTGAAAACAAATAAAATAAAAAAAAAAAGAAAGTCAGTGAGCCAGCTACTGAATTCCTTGAGAAAGAAGGAGGAATGATCAGGAATCATCATAAAACATCCAATATAATTAGAATTAGGTGGAAATTTTTGATACTGATATTGAGTAGGGTGGAAGTCAATCTGGCTTTGGCATAAGGTCCATAAGGGGGAATAGTTGGAAACATGGACAGAAATAGAGGCTAAAGCCAGATTATTAGGGGCCATACTTTTTCCTTATTAGAAGGTTATACCAGGGAACCAAAAATAATTCATACACACATGCTAAAAATATAGAAATAATTTTCTAAAGTACTGAAAACTTGTAAAAATAGTCCCCCCTCAAACATCATTCCTCCAGGCTTACCATAAGTTTCTATCTCTTCCTATCAGTGCCTTTGTTGGCCATTTTTTTCCAGGTTGCTGATAGGATGTTACGTCAGTTGATTCAGAGGATAATGATTTGAATATCAAAGGATTAAGACAGGTCCTTATGAACTCCTGTGAAGCCCTTGAATGTTTTTATGATAATGAACTTATTTGATGATCATGCTGTAAAAGTTAATGTGAAGTAATGAGTTCTATATTGTATTATCATATTCTTTCATCCAAAATGTTACTGCTTTTAATTCCCTTTTAACAACAAATGAGCAAAGCATCAACACTTGAATTTTTTTAGTCCTTATGGCAGCACAATTGAAAATATGACCTAAATATGAACTTATTTTCAAAATTTTAGTTTAATCCTTTTCAGGATAAAGCCCCAATAAAATCTCTTTTTTCCGCACTCTTCATTATGAAATGTTGATATATGTTCTATATGGATTCATTCTAAGTATCTTTTTTTCTGCTAATAATTATCCTTAGATAACAAGGATTTCATGTCCAACTTAGAATGGAAGGCTTTGAATTTGGGCATTCTATGTTGTCTAAGGAATGATTGAGCTAAATACAGAAAGCATCATAAGTAGGAAGTTGGCGATTAGATGTTGAAATTTCTTTTGACTGCAAGTGTAACTGAATGAATAAAGCATTTATTAAGTAATTACCATGTTTAAAAGTGCTGCATTTATTGTTGGAGATACACATGGAGGATTAATAAAGTCCTTGCTCTGAAGATACTCACATTCCAACAGAGGGGTAACTTATAGGAAAGGTTTCAGTTAAAAGTCATATGTAAAAAGTCTCATGAAATTTACAGTGCAATAGTGAGTAAGAAAACTTAAAATAGGGCAGCTAAGTAGTACAGTGATCAGAGCACTGGCCCTGGAGTCAGGAAGACCTGCGTTCAAATTCAGCCTCAGACACTTGACAGTTACTATCTGTGCGATCATGGGTAAGTCACTTAACCCCAATTGCCTTGCCTTCCCCCTCCAAAAAAAAACTTGAAATAGTCAAAAATATAAAATGTTCCTCAATCCTTTGTGGTCCCTTTCCTCTTGCTAGAAGAGAGGCAATCAAGTCATAATAGGGTGCTAAGAATAAGCACATCTTAGACAATCTAAAATTTATATGTTGGTACCCTTACTATACAAATTATGTTTAACTAATAGATAATCAAATCAGGCTTATATGGGCATTGTCAATTTAATTAAAACCAGATAACATGAAGCAGTTATTAATTTGAAGGGCAGTTAATAGGCTCTTTCAGAAGAGAAAGTAAGTTAGTGGAGTTGGTGTCGTTATGAGCCCAAATTCAACAACAAATATAATTTCATGGGATGCTTGGTCATTACCCTTGTAATCCTCATGAGTGAAATGGCAGATTTCAGTTGAGATAATTGCATTTTATGTACTACCTTCTGCTGTGGATGATAAAGAAGCATAGTAATTTTATTAATAACTTGACAAGAAGACTCAGTGCCTTCAGTGAGAAGATTGGCACATGGGAGGACGGTGAAACACCCATTGGATGACATGTTTCAGAATCAGTTAACAAAAGAGACCAGAGGTTTGTAAGCAATTTGGAAGACTTCTCTAAATTTTAAGAAACTTCTTTAAATTTTCACATCAAATAATATATAAAAAGAGAAATTGACTACATCCTAACAAATATCAAATGACTACAGAGTAAATTGTTTTTGTGAAGTCAAATCATTGACTAGTAGATCAAATGTTACACATTTCAAATCAGACTAAAGGACAAAGATTTGAATATGGTGCATGTGATTATAATGACTTTAGCACAAAACTTTTTAAAGTCAGACTTTTGATTCTCCCTAGTAAGAAACAGACAAAAATGAAAACTTTTACTGTATCACTGTTTCTTGCCAAAGTTGATCTGGAACAAAATTGTCACAAAAATGAAGTCAGAAATTGCTGTAACCAGAAGAAAAATGCCTTATCTTCAGATAGAGAGACATGACAGCCAAAGGCAACCCTGGTTTATGGTATAAGCCCACTGGCATAGAATTATGGAGGAGTCTCCCAGGCTATTCTCCATGAGGCTGCCAATGTGATATTTCTTAAGCAAATCTGACCATATCATTGCCCTTTTCAAAACTTTTCAGTGATTCCCAAAGGTGGTGCAGTAGATAGAGTGCTGGTTTGGTATGAGAAAAACTCATCTTCTTGAGTTCAAATCTGACCTCAGACACCTATTAGTTATGTGACCATGGCAAGTCATTTAACCTTGTTTTTCTCAGTTTCCTCATCTATAAAGTGAGTTAGAGAAGGAAATGGCAAACCACTCCAGTATCTTTGTCAAGAAAACTCCAAATGGGGTCAAAAATTACACAAGACTGAAAAATAACTTAACAATTGTATCTAAAACAAAATGCAAACATCTGTATTTGATAGTGAAACCCCATCACAGTATGACTCCACACCACCTCTCTAGGCTGATTAAACATTATTTCTCTTATAGCTCACCTGACCTACTTGCTGTTCCTTGAGCATAATACATCTCTGATATCCCACTGTACAGACCATCAGTCATGTGTGGAGTACATGGAAGTACCCTTTCCTCACCTTTGCATCATTAAACCCATATATTCCCTCAAAGCTCAGCTTAAAAGTCATCCCATATGTGAAACCTTTATTTAACTCCAGATGCTATTGCTCCATCCTGAAATCGTTTCATATCAACAGTAGTATAGCAGGCATTGTGCTAAGCACTAGGGATTCAAATGTGAAAATGAAAGTCACACTCTACCCTCAAGGATCTTTTAATCTAAGTAGGGGAAAGTAGGGCACAAAAGATTGCAGAAAAGAGGACAGGGAGAGGAGGTACCTACCGTAGGGTATGGTAAATAAGCCAAAGAAATACAAACTGAGTTGAGCAAATGGGAAATGAGGAGATATCTATACTCTGCCCTCCTCCCATTAAATGGAGAATTAAAATAGGGTTAAATTAAATTAGGTCTTAAATTAGGGTTTCACCATCAAGTCAGAGAGGCAGAAGATACTGATGTGGTGTGAGAATTGAGACTGATTGGATCTTGCAAGATGGCTAGATTGCCCAGTGATATGTTTGTTGGGAGTGTGGTGGAGAAGCCAGAGATGTTCAAAATTTGTGCAGTAAGCATATATTTTGCATTTGCTTATATGTTCATGTTGCTTCTTATACAAATGCATGACACGCTTGCGCACACACACATACACACAATAACAGAAGCTCTCTGAGGGGAGCTGGCACATAGCAACTGATACACAAAAAAGAATTACCAAATGACTACTTATAAATGGTATCATCACAGAATCATGCAAAGTAGTTTTTCAGAAAATGAGAATACAGAGAGAGATATGGTGTGAGATATAATTAAACTGGATCATCCCTAGAGTATTCATGGATCCAGCAAGAGTGAGGACAACACACAAATATGAAACCAAGCAGAGTTGCAGCATTTCTATTATGATCTCTTTTCATCAGTGATGATATTGGAATACATTTGGGCTCTACAACTTCTATACTTGATGGTCTTGCTAAATGCAGAAATAATATGAATTAGGAAAACTAAGAAAAAGAGATTAGCTTGCACCTGACTAAACCCCCATAGAAGAAATTCATTCTGGTGACAATGCAATTTTAAAGACCCTCAGGAGTGAATTTTCAAAATGTATTAAAGGAAGGAAAATGATAGAAAAGGATGGTAGACTTCTTAAGCAAAGATAACCTAGGGAACTGAGGCTGATCATGACCAACAACTGCCAACACAACTATGCTAGAAATACAAAAATTGTATTTTGTGAGGTGAATATAAAGTGATGTATTATGGTGTCTTTTTTGCAGATAGGATACATGACATCAAATACAAATTTGAGGTCTGAGAATTTTATCACCTTGCCTGCCCTCAAAGGTCTGATCTGTTACACTTGCAATCAATACATAATAATTTAAAGTGATGCATTTACAATTCCACTGCTAAGGAGAGGAATTAGCATGTGACTTGACTCTTTATGGCAATAGTGGTAGTGGGAATGTTTGCTTGAGTATATATATGTGAAAGGAGATTGGTGGATTGAAAATACCCAAAGTGACCAATCACTTCAGTAGTTGATCTGACGAGAATTTTTCTTTGTATGGTTGTTCAGGTTTTTGTTTTTCATTTAATGGAAAGTTAAAGAATAGGCAAGGAAAACAGAGCTTGCTAGCTTCAACAATGTGTATTGTTCATCTTGTTTTAAGTAAGTAGAAATCAATTCAGCAAACATTTATTTGAAGATCTACTCTCATCCATGATTATCTCTTGATATTAATTGGACAGATTTAATTAGCTTTTAAAGGTAGATATTTATTGAGGTGTGATAGAAAGCACTGTGCTGCACCTGATTTTATAAAGATAAAAATGAAACAATTGTTTTCCTCAAGTAGTTTACACATGTGTATATATACACACATGAACAATTATATGTATGTATATGTGTGTATATGTGTATGCATGTATGCATGTATGTGTATGTATGTACGTATGTGTATATGTGGTTTGTCATTTCCTTCTCTAGCTCATTTTATAGATGAGGAAACTTACACAAACAGGGTTAAGTGACCTGCCCAGGGTCACATAGCTAATAAGTGTCTGAGTCAATATTTGCACTCAAGATGAATTTTCTTAACTCCAAGCCACTGTACTACTGCAGCGCCAATGCATCTATGTTGGCTATGAATATGCCAACAAAGTTCAGAATCTCAAAATATAACAGACTCTCCACATGAGGACAGATCCAAAACATTTATTCAAACACAAGAAAGTCAAATCCCAACGCTAAAAAACCAAATTTCACTACAACAACAAAGAAATCTATACACAATGACAATATAGGGGGCACTACCATCCCCAAACCTTCCCTCTTTTAGGCTTCCCACAAACCAGCTCCAAACTACAAACAGGTTCCCTTAAACAAAATCACAAACAAGCTTCCACACTCAAGGAGAGCTGCCTGCTCTCTCCTACTCTGACTTACTTTCGGCTCTACCCTTTCCTGCTGTTCCTGTTCAGCAAACTCCTCCCACCCCAGGCTCTATATGACTCAGACTTCATGGCCTATTAATGGATGGGAAAGATCTTCCCATTTAAATTACCATTACAACCACCTAGCTTTCTACACACAGACCTACACACACACACGCACACACACACACACATACACACACACGGGGTGTGTGCATATACTTATATATATACACATATACATATACCTATATGTGAGTGTGTGTGTGTGTGTGTGTGTATTCTAAGAATCTAGCCTTAATATGTATTCATTAACCTAGTAAAAGTGTGGGAGAAGAAAATCTTCATTATGACCTAGTTGTTTTAGGAACTATTTTCCTTTCCCCTAAAAGTCTTCCTCCAGTAGAACAGAGATAACCCTAAATTCTTAAAGAGTACATCAGTAGATTGCAAGTTCTATCAGGGCCTTCTAAGGCAGAAAAGTGTTTAGGAAGACTAGTTAACCTACCGTATGTCTACTACCCAAGGAACAATCTCACTAAATTCAGATCTCAACAAACAGAAAGATGATTTTTTTTTTTACCATGGCAACTCTTGAAGAACAGTAAGTAAATTAGAGAGAACATGTGATCTGAATAAAAGTAGTGGCCACAGAATGAAATTACAGATCCTTGGAAGCACTAAACTATATGAAAAGCATTTTTCCCCTAACATTATTTTATATACTTACTGCATTTAGAAGATGAACTCTGCATTTGATCAGATGTACCCCAAACACCTAGGTCAATAGCACAGCAATTCTTGAAGACTAATGGTCTGAGGAGAACATCAAATGGCTTTAAAATCAAGAGATGGTATAAATATTAGGACAACTATAAATTTCATAGGCAATAAACTTCTGGACTTCTGGGCACATAGTAATCCAGCCATTGTAAATCATACGGGAGGTTGAGATAAGTCATCTAAACTCTAGTGCAGATAAAACAGCCAAATCATATTGTCTCTACTGAAGACATTCACAAAATCATACATTGAAATTGAAGGAGAGCAGGTGATGGATAGGAAGAATATTTAACTTATTATCTCCCTTTTTGTGGATGCATTTTACTATAAAAAGTTATTTAATTCATGATGATAAGAAATCACTGACTTTTTCTACTTTCCGCAGTTAATTTTAATTCTCATATTCTTTGTCAACCTGGAAACTTCTCTGCCTTAAGGTGCTTGTAAGATCTAGGCTTTGGGTACATAATTATAGGATCAGAGAATCTCAAAATTGAGAGCAAAACCGCAAATCATCTCTCCTAGATCATTACTGAATAGAAATTCCTTCTTCAGGATCCTTGACAAATGAGTATCTGGTTTCTGGCTGAAGAAGTTTAGTGAAGGTCTGATCATATTACACTTTCTGTTGAATCATCCGGTATAGAGACATAGGGGGGAAAAGCAAATAGTATTGCCCTAGAGTTCATTGTGAATAGTGATAAACTTTATTCATAGTGTCTCTTAGAGGCCAGGATAAAATAGAGAGTAAGTTTCTTGAGTTAGATCTATATAGAGAGCTGTAAATATCCCAGAAGTTAGTATAATGAAAATTATTTAGTGAAAGGATGATCTAACTTAGGAATCAGGGAAGCTAAGTTGAATCCTACTTCAGACACTTATTAGCTCTCTGACAAAAGTAGTCATTTAATTGCTCGAAGTTTTTATTTCTCATAAATTAAGTGGGCAAATTTGTACTTGTTTTACCTACCTCCCAGGGTTGTTTTAAAGGAAACGGTTTTCAAAGCTTAAAGAGCTTTATAAAGAAAAGTTATTTTATTGTTGACGTTGTGGTGGCAGAGTTACTACTGCTACTGCTACTACATCAGAAATAGCCCCAGTCAGATGTGCGTGCCAATTCTGAATCTGCCATTGTGTAACTTTGAGACATTTAACATTTCTCCTACATGTATTAGTATACTCTCAGGATTAGTAAAATGAAGATATTTTAAAAACTTTTTAAAAATCACAAAATGGATAAGGCTATTATTGTATCAGAATATAATAGCCTCTATTGAATTATAGGCTCTCAGAATGCAAATAAGTAAAGAAAATTACAATATTTAATGGTAAATCTGTACAATATGTGAAGGGAAATATTTTTCAGTCACATTGATATATGTATATATATTTAAAATTTCATGACCACATAATCTCCTTGCTGTTTCCAGCAAAGAGATAATTTTAAAATAACATTCTTACATATGTCTAGTGATGACCAAGGCCTTTTGGATACTTATATATGCTCAGTGGCTATTAAGGCCTAAATAAGGTATTTTTGATTTAAAAAAAAAACACTATTCAATAGAGATTATTTTCACTGTCAACACATTAGGCCATTTCATTAGATTTCCCTTTTATAATGATATTATTAAATTTGAATATTTGTATATGTCTCTGCTCATTCTTATTATTTTTTTGTATGTTGGTTCAGGGATTCTTTATCCCCAGAAGACAAAATCTTGGATGGTTTTAGTTTTGAACTATAATACTATATAGTTGCTTGCCTGGTTCTAACTGAAGTGAATGAAATTCTACCCATATCTAATCTCAGCCTGAGAATTTGCTGATACTGTTTATTGGAAGAAGAAGAAAAGAGTTTTAACAAAGCTGGATATGTCTAGTAGACTTTCCATTTTGCTCCTTGGTTTGGGCTTTCATACCGTTTTGGGGCCAAAAGCTTGGCAGTTAAGATATTAAGGCGACAGAAGTTCGAAAATTTCCACTGATCATTCTCCTTATTTATTCGGTACCTTTGCACATCTTGGTCTACTTAGATTGGCTAACAAGAGCTTCTCACCAGTAATAGTTCATACTCTTATTGGATAGATCACTGTCACCTATCAGTTACGTAATCTTGGTATTGATTCCCCTCTTTAGCTCTCAGTCCCACCACCTGTAATATTGGGGAGTAGGACTTGTTGATCTCTAAGTCTCAGTAGTATTCAAATATGCTATAAATTGTCTATAAGATACTGCCTTTGCTAAGTACCCAAGGTGACTTGCGTCTGCAGAGTGCTTTGGTACACGGTGAAAAGGAAAGTCACGGGGCAGGCGGGATGCAGGAGAGCTTTATTAATCTGAGGGTGACAGTTTATATGGATTTTCTACATTTTGAATTTACTTCTAATACTTCCTAATCTACTTCCTCTGGCAAGACAGTCTCGGGGTACCTAGGCGGGGTCAGGATGTTCTCATCTTTGCATATCAGGAGTATAAATCTCAAGTAAAACCTGGAGAGTACTTCACATTCCGGACTCCATCAGTACTGGCCCCCTACAGCTAAGCTTATTGCATGTAGTGGTTTATTTTAAAATAGTTTAAAATAATAGAAGCATAACAGTTTAAATCAGGGAAGAGCACAAGAGATTTTGATTTTGAATGAACAAAGTTAATATTTAGTGAAACTTATCCTGTTACAAAATCTGATTATGTACTTCTTATTTTTTTCTTTCTAGATAGACTCACATGTGTTGAGTGATTAATGATCTGTTCTTGAATAGAAAAATGGCTCTACTCATCCGCTATCAGTTTCTCTCCTTATCTGTATATACAAAATTGTAAACATAGACAAATACAATTCTATATAAATACATATTTACATGTATAAATATATAATAAAACTTTTATTAGTTGGCATTTTCAAGAAATGGGATACGGTGGTTAATTTCATTTTGTGATTAACTGGATTTTATGTTAACCAAATAATCTTTTTTGTTTGATGTTTACTCTTGAAAATATAAGATATATTTCCTTTCCTTTCTAAACTAGAATAATGAAATGATATGTGACATGTGGAATCAAACTTATTATTTTATAGTGATGCATTGTATCAAAAGTATAATTTAATCTTTGAGATGTGAGTTCCCATCATAGACTTATATGATTTAAGGGACTGGGTTGTATCTGTATAAATCTTGGAAAGTATTCTTTTTTTTGAGAAAAATAAAGAACTCTTTGGTTGATATGTTGGTTGTTGGTGCTGGATTTTTCCTTTGTTTTCCTTTGCTTTTGTCATTTGCCTCTTGGAAAAAAATAACAATTTGAAACAAGGGCTGTGAATAATTGTGCTTTGTATAATTAAATTCTTTTTGTATTCTGTAGCTATTCCTGACCAAAATCAAAAACTGTGTAATGGGATGAATTGAGTTTGGGGCAGTTATATGCCCTAGGATTTTGGAGAGAACTTTTAGCAGTGGTTGGAATGAAGATGTAAGTCCTTAAGAAAATATCATGTTTGTCTTTCTAATAATGTCAGCCTTTTTCTGGCCTATTTCCCTGCCAAATATATTCTCCTTCAGAGTATCCCTTGTATTACTTCTTTTCTCAGAGCTCTCTTGATGTTACTCACCAGTCTCTCCACATCCATTACCAATTCTTGACACATTCATTATGGCATCATCTTTGTGTGTATTCTTTAATGTTAAGAGTACTTTGGTTAGCTTTTAAAAAACATTTTGGCCTTGGTGCTTCTTTCCTTTAAATATTTAGAATTAACCAGGTGGTGTGTTGATTAGAATGAGAAAAGAGAAAGTTTAATTAATTAAGTTAGATCAAACTAAGGGGATCCCCACATCAACATGTTGAATGGTGCGCTGTACATCATTTGCACTTGCTTCCAGAGAGTCAGGTTTGTCTTTACCACCAGAGACATGACATATAAAGCAAAGGAGTTTCATATAGTGAGAGAATTAATGCCTGTGAGAATTACTGGTCATTTAAGTACCTGTTTTTCCTGGACCTATCCTTTTCCCTACAAGTTTGGCTCTAGATGCAGAACTTGAATATAATTTTGTGTTAAAATTTTGTGAATCCATTATCAATGAAAGACAGGATTATATATCATTTAACTCTGTAATCATCTCAGTTGCAAAATTAAGAACGCTTCCAGAGCATCTAAGCAATACTATTAGACATATACATCATCTTCTACTCTGTATTTCTCTGTTCTAATGAGCATTTGCATGCATAGGCAAGAGGTAGATATAAATGGGAAGCTAAGGGAATAGATACAAACATATTGTCGCTAGATCACTTGGGTGATAATGAAGACCCTTGAGACATTTATCATGATTCACTGACATCAAAAATCAAACCAAAATGAACAAGACAATCTTTATGAGACAAGAAGAAAATGTCTGCTCTTTAATCAGACATTTGATGCTATGCAATGATACATGCTAGACACTGAGACACTATAGAAAAATAAAAGTCTCAGTATTCAAGGAGCTTAGTCTGGTGGGAAGATATATACAATGATACTTATAAAGTTCCAAATGAATGCCAACCATAATTAGTAAAAGGAGTTAATAAGGGCAAAGAGAAAGAGAAAGGGAGGAAGATCAAGAGATGACGATAGAGAACAAGTCACAGAAAAATACAGATTAAGAAAGAGAGACAGAGTTACAGTGTGTGTGTGTGTGTGTGTGTGAGAGAGAGAGAGAGAGAGAGAGAGAGAGAGAGAGAGAGAGAGAGAGAGAGAGAGAGAGAGAGAGAGAGAGAGAATGGTAGAACTATAAACTGGGAGAGTTAAGGGAAGTTTATAGGATAGTTAGAACATTAGCTAGGATTTGAACTATAAAGAGGTAAGACTTAGATAGGCTGAGAGGGTAGGGAGGGCAATCCCAACAACTGCAGAATAGGAGTGGTCAGAAGGCTGACTTGACTAGAATGAAAGATGTATGCTGACATGCAAACCTGGAAAGATGAAATGTATATAATTTAGAGGAAAATGAAAAAAGCCTAAACTAGGTATGAACAGGCCATAATGTATAACAAGTGAGGAAGTAATTAAGCCATCAGAATAAAAAACAGTATAAAAATGTATCATCAAAAATATATGGCTATGTGATGAGAGAAAATGATAGTTAAGTTCAAGAGCTGGATAAGCTAAATTCTTCCCTGGTATCTTTATGATATCAAGAAAAATCAAGCTAGGATGTCAGCAGAATGGGTCTTGCAATTGTGATGAACTTATGGGAAAATGAGGACAAATGTTGCACAAATTGGGCAGGCATGGATAAGTTATCATCTATGTCAGTGTTTTCAAATTTAGAAGACCACAAATTAGCATTATCTGTGTTCTGTTGTATTTGAATTTATTTTACTATTTGAGTGGCCACATACAATCCATGAGCGTATGTCTGACACACTGACATTATTAACAGGAACATCTATAGTTATGATATCACAAATCCCTTTGAGTTTTGAGATTGACTAACAGATCTTAGAGAGCCTTGAAAGGTAAATTATGTTATGTTTCAGTGGATTCACAGTTTCCTTAGTGTGTTTATTTCCTCCACTAGGGCAGATCATAACCCAGCCATTTCTTCTCCTTTGTAATTCTTGCCTATCTGTTTGCATTAATCCTCTGTATGGAATCTACACACCATGCTGAAAGTCTTCCTCTAAATCCTGAAATATTTCACAGATACTCATTGAACATTTGGGCTGCCTCTTTGTATTTGTCATACATCAATCCTATTACAAGATAAGCCTAACTTCTTTTCTTGTCATCTATATCCTCAGACAAACTAAGTCCTGGGAAAGACCTTAGCTTAAAAAGGATATAACTTGCTGTATACATGTCATTGCTCTCACCTCAGACACCTGGCACTCACTAGCTGTGTGACCTTGGGCAAGTCACTTAACCCCAATTGCCTCATCCTGGGTCATCTCCAGTCATCCTGATGAATATCTGGTCACTGGATTCAAATGGCTTTGGAGGAGAAGTGAGAATGGTGATCTGCACAGCCTTCCCTCACTCCAAGCAAAGCCAAGTGCAAGTCATCATTTCTCTGATGGTATGGTCTTGTTCGTCAATGAAGGAAGAACACACACATGTCATTGCACTAGATGCAATGCAATCTACACACATCAACCCTTCATCATTCCACTGCCCTTCACTTGACAATCCATGAAAGAAACAAAAATGTTTCTGAACTAATCCTATCATGAAGATATGAATAATACTGAGAACTGGGAATCATTCTGAACTGGGTAGCCAAGTAAGGGTGTGAATCCTGGCTCTGACAGTTAATGAATGTATCATCATGAGCAAGTTACTTAACTGTTTTGAATATTTCTAGGAATAGGGGTGGATAACTATGATAATTGAGTTGCAGAGTCCTAACAACTAATTCTGAACTAGGTCTGGTCTCAATATGGTGAACCCCATAGAGTGTGAAGGCCATTAGGCTTCCAAAGAGAGGGCAAATTGGCCCAGGATGAAAATATAGGAGGTTATAATTCCTGTAGCTAACGTACTTCCACGTTGAGAGAGATAGTGAGACCCAGTCTCAGACAAATAAAAAATAAAAACTTTGTGAAGCTTAATTTGTCCTATAAAATGAGTATAGGGATAATAATTACATTATTTCTCAGAGCTGTTCTGTGGAAAGCATTTCCTAACTCTTAAAGCACTTTGTGAATATGAGCTATTATTAATAAATAGAAGACTTTGGAATGTAGACTTTAGAATTATCAAAACTTATATGTAAGATATTTCAGTAAAATCATGCAATGAAAGAACCTGTGCTTTCGGATGCATCTGGTCTGTCATATATATTTTTTACATTCAAGAATGATACTATTAATGGTGTTGATCTCCATGAGTAAGAATGTTGGCAGAGACCAGTATATAAAAAGCATCCTTCTCCACATTCAATATGTGGGAAGCCTACAGTAGCTGGTGCCTACAGCTGCTAGTTTCTAAATGCATTTTTGTGACTTTGCCCTTTAGACTCATTCTGTCTGACAGCTGTACTCAGAAAAAGCTACCTCACCTCTAATTGAGACATATTATTTTTATGCTATTTTCTAGAATCCATAGTTCTACCACATAATTTAAACTCGATTGAAATTTGAACATTCAGTCCTCTTTTATAAACAACGTAGTACAAGGCACGGCTGTGGGTAATCCAAAGAAGTGTCCTATATGTTAGTACCTTAAAATCTACTTATATAGAAAGAAGATTCAGGGAATGATTAGAAATCATTTATGTGAATAACTGTGGTGTTGACGTTAAGTGTAAGGAATTCAGAAAGGGAAGAGACCAGTAGAGTCATAGGAGAAGATATGATGGAGATAGTGGGGTGGGAAATGAGCCTTGAAGGGTAAGTAGACTTTAGCAAGGGAGAGGAAGAGGTTTTAGATATAAAAAAGATATAACAAAAGTAAGGAGGCAGGAATGAGCATGGATATAGATGAGACAGTAAGGGAATCAGCTTATTGGAGCAGAGGGTGAAATGTAGTAGGGAAAATGCTAGCTCAAGCAGGGGCAGGTTGTGGATGGTTATTGGAACTAGATAGAGAGCTTTAGACTTAATGCAGTAGGATAGGGAATGGAATGCCTACTGGGAATAGCAATTCAGGACTCAGAAAAGGCAGGCAGGTATGCCCACCCAACAGCATTGCTAGAAGGTGACCATCTTTCTCAAGAGAGGTTCCCTATCTTCTCTGGTTCTAGGTTCCCTAACTTCTCTGGTTCTAAGCAATCTTCCTGACAAGGAAGGGTTCTAAAGATGATGGTGACTGGAGTTAGATCAAATGGATTTAAGGATGAGGGGAAGACAGTTGAATTCAAAACAAGGTCAGTAGGGAATGGTGTAAGCATTGATGGCTAGAAGCATCTAGCTTTGTCCTAGTGAAGTAGCAATGACAGTGAAGAAGAAATGACACATTTGAAAGACATTTTAAATCGAGAAATGATGGTGTCATGAGACCATCACTCACAAGTCATATTCAGCCTCCCCTCTTTTTCCCCCTTAGCCCTTTCTTCCCAGACAGCTAGAGATCAGGCAATGCCCCTTTCAGGTAAGTGGCATAAGAACACATCCAACTACCACTAGTTCATCTTTGTTCGTGTCTATCCGGTATAGAGAGGGGTAGGAATAGGACTTACACTCTTTCACCTTTCACCTCTCTTAGATAGAGACTGAACTGAAAGTCAACGCTGCTCCATATACCCACAGCCTCAACTTACTATCTTTCTTTCATCCATCCATTGCCTGCATGGATTCCTTTCTCCTCCACTTAATCACTCTTCTTTAGTCCCATACTTACTCATCCCTCCTGCCTATTTCCATTTCATGAAGTTTGTGAATGATGAGACTCCTCATGTTGAACAGACATATTCATCCTATTCTTTCCCCAGTTTATACAATATCCACATTGACTTAGCTACTCTCCTGGTATATGCTAGCTCCCAGTCC
This sequence comes from Bettongia penicillata ogilbyi, assembly GCA_023548195.1. Lineage (NCBI taxonomy): Eukaryota > Metazoa > Chordata > Mammalia > Diprotodontia > Potoroidae > Bettongia > Bettongia penicillata. The sequence continues at coordinate 808,268 of JAJHZJ010000645.1, forward strand.
CTATTTCATCCTTTGATACACCTAGGAACTATTTTTTTAAAGAATATATGCTGATATGGTTTATTTTTAGATCACTTGCATTTCCCACACTCACTTCCTCACTCAAAGATTCATTTTTCATTATAAAGAATAAAATGAAAAAGGAGAGGAGGAAGAGAGTTAAGAAAAAATTTAATTCAATCATTTTTCATGTCTGACTCTTGGTAACACTTCTTTTGTGATTTTCTTGGCAAAGATGCTGGAGTGGTTTGCCATTTCCTTCTTGCTATCATTTTATAGAAATGATATATTGAACTGAATGAATTTTAAAGAAATTGAAGCAAACAGGGGTAAGTGACTTACCTAGGGTCACAGCTGTTAAGTGTCTAAGGCCAGATTTGAATTTAGAAAAATAAGACTTCCTGACTTCAGGGCCAGCACTCTACCCACTGCACCTCCTAGTTGCCCTCAAGGAAAAACAAAAAACCTAAGCTAATAATAATAAAATTCTGAAGCCCAAAATGCCTAAGGCACTTAGAGAAGGTCACATAGGAAGTCATTATCAGAAGCTTAATTTGGAGTCAGATCCTCAAGCTCTAGAATGACTGTACTTTCTGCTGGATGGCAGTGCTTTGAGATTTTGTTTTTGTTTTTGTTTTTTTCCTGAGAGGAATAAAAAGAATTCCTTATTCCTTACATAGTTGTGTGTGTTGGTCCTTAGTTTTCATGACCATGACATGAGAGAAATAATGACATGACTTGCACTTGACTTTATTTTGAGTGAGGGAGGGCTGTGCAAGTTCACCAACCTCACTTTCTCTTCCTGTGCCATCTGGATCCAGTGACCAGATATTCATCAGGATGACTAAAGATGATCCAGGATGCAATGGGAGACCTTGGCCTTTTTAGGGTAGGCTTTTTCACATACTCACTTAGAGGGAAGTAAAACCCAATGAATGAATAGGACTCTTTAAGAAGTAGTCAGAGAATGTTCCTTTTAATGAGTAAAAGAAAAATAAGAACTAAGTCAAACTGAGAGGGAAAGAGAAACTGTTACTATTGATAATCACTGTACGTCAGTGATTAAGTAGAACTTGGGCCTATTGTTGTACAACCTATGGGCTTCAGAGTGCACTGGGTTTAAGTTTTGGGAACAACAAGAGAGGAAGGAAGGAAGGAAGGAAGGAAGGAAGGAAGGAAGGAAGGAAGGAAGGAAGGAAGGAAGGAAGGAAGGAAGGAAGGAAGGAAGGAAGGAAGGAAGGAAAGACAACTAGGCAGTAAACCCCAAAGGAAGGGGAGAGGGACACAGAATGGAGAGCATGAGCTGGGTCCCCAGTCAGGCCACTCAGTCTACTCACAGGTTGTGTTCATTCTTCGTTTTCGGGGAATACCATGATCAAATGACTTCATATATGTAAAATGTCTTATAAACCTTAAAACACTGTTTACATGTAAGCCTTGAAACCACTGAAGGTCTTCCCTATTTCAGGTGCTCAGAATCCCTATTACTTTATTTGCAAACTGAGAGAAAAATAAATCTGGGTAATAAATAATAGAGTATATGGAAAGAACATTGAATGTGGAGTCCGAGAACGTTTGTTTGAATCCTGGGCCTGCCCCCTTGTTCTCTGAACAACCTTGAACAAGGCACAAAAGCTTAGTGGGTCTGATTGCTGACCAATAAAATGAATAGGTTGGCTGCAGTTGCTAAGCAGCTTTCTAGCTCAAAATTCTACAATTCTGTTACTCTTTAATACCATAAGTGATTTCTGCACTCTAAGGAAAACAACCTATTGCTTGAGAGTTAATATTCTTGGATTTTTGCATTCAGTTATAGAAACTGACAATTCATGAAACTGTATAGAGAAAGTATTTGTGTGGGCAATTCATTCAATATCCATTTGTTCAACCTTACTTGGGTAACAGACATATGATACAATGTTGCCACTTTGGATCATAAGGGGAAAATGGAAGTAAGTGCAACACTTGCTTCTGTCAAATCACTGTATTTTCAACAGCAACAATTTCACAACTTTAAAGGTGAAAAGAAAATAAGCAAGTGAATCGTGAATTTGATCAAATTACTAAATGCTAATTATAACATCAGTTATAAATTATAAACTCTGATTCTGGTTAACACAGAATCTAATTAATTGACATCATTGAGTATATTGTAGCAGCATCTGGAGTGCATAAAACAAACTTGTGTAGAGGAATAAGTGTTTTTATATGGTGGCTAATTAATTCTACAGTGACTGAATTAAATCAGTACTCTTCCTTGAGAAAATCAGTAGAATTGTTTCCAGTGTTAAGAACATTCTGTGTTATTGTCCTCCCCCACTAAAAATAGCCCAGATGATAGCTGTATAAGGCCATTTATACATGGAAACCTGTATTTTAATATTTTACATTACTCACAAATTCAAGAAAATCTGCAATTAAGTTGATACAAATTGTATGCTAGTCTAGCCAGTGCCTGGGTGAAGCAAGACCCTTCTCTGCTTTGTCACCATCTGGATGCTACATAACTGTTGTTTTTAATAGTGTGTATTCTGCCCCATTGTATGGTCCTCTGAGCCATAATTTATTTGGCTGTGGATGGCATGGAAGAGAATATTTAAGTTTCAAACCACCATAAATCCCAGCTGAGGGAACACACCTGCCTTATTAAAACAATGTTTTCCCTTTTGAATGATTTACTATTTCTTGTTTATTTACCAACTTCCACTACAAAAATTGGGCATTTTAACAATCAAATCATCTTTTCAGGGCTTCTGTTGGCACCATAGATATTTCACCTTCCCTTCATGCAAACCAAAATCTTCCATGTTTATGCATGCTATGCATACACAAGCACTGAAAGGTAATAATTAAGAACATCTGTTTACATTTACTAGGAGCAGATGTTGGATGAATTAAAATGAGCATAACGATCACTCAACATCATAAAGAAATTGAATTTATAAAAATTTTCCGAACACTGGCAAATGGCTAAATTTTCTATCACAATCTATTTCTGTTCTTTCTGAAAATCTCTTATGTAAAACTCCCTCCTCAAGCCATTGAGAGAGAGAGGAGGGGAATAAACTATGAAAACACTCCCATGGATCATTTGCTACACATTCTATGCAAAGTTATTTTTTAGTCTGAAGTTAACTTTGGGGGTTGGCTCATGAGTATCAATGGCAATTAACAACTTCCTCCATTAGTCAACAAAGTAGGGCTAATTTTAGCTTGTATCAGCTGAATTGCCTGCCCTTACAATTGCTGAAAAATCTACATAATTTTGTTGACCTGTATCATCTATTAAGGCTTATAATTTTAAATACTCCATGCATAAAAGCATTTCATCAAATCATCGTCTTCCTACAAATGCTTCTTGAAATCTGCTTGGAGTGATTGGCAACCCAGTGATAGCATTCAGGTCAAAATGCCCATTCAATAACTGGAATGGCAGATAAATTCTAAATTATATTCTTATGAATCTTTTCTCATGTAAAAGATACTCCTTACTGCACTTAAGGTGGTATCTATCTATAATGGTTGTATTTCACTTTGCACTTTGAACATTCAGAAAATAGGGATTACTAGGAATCACAACCATTTCGTTATTTCATTTAGACCATACAAAGTGTCACTAGAAAAAATATGGTTTATTATCCATTTTTATATATTCCAAAGTTTCAAGGCTGATTTTATCCAATATTCCAAGAAAATGAGTAAACTCTAGGGAAAATTAGTTTCCATGACTACTTTTTCTCACCATTATCATTGAATTCACAGCAAATGGATAGATGTTGGAAATGTATGGACTTCTTTTGTTTGATTAAGTTTGGTTGTTTTAAGGATCATGACTTTCCCTTTATTTGCTGGGGATTTGAGAGAGGAAGCCCACCAAAAGAAGAAAAGAAAAAATTCATTACAATATCTTTAAAAATGGATAGAAAGGAAAGGAAAGAAATTGAGAAGAAATCACAGCTAAATAGGACAGCTTTGAAAATTAATATGATGAATTTATTTTTTTTAAAAAAGCAAGTTCTTCATAATAGAGATTTGTGGTTTCACACAGAATGTTCTGTTGATGTTCTACTGTGTATGTGGAAATATTCTCTTTTTTCTATTCATTAAATATAGAATAAAAGTTATATAAAAGTATAATGTTAAAAGAAAAAGTATAAATGCAATTATAGCTTCCTATATGAAATTTTGATTCAAGTAGCATGATGTTATGGTTGTAGGATACCAAAGGCTGCTGCTAAGTGTTATTTTAAGGTAAATTTTGGAAATAGAAAATACCAGTGAATCACTTGTGTCTATTATATCCAAGCTTTGATGTTATCAAAAGATGTAAATATGGTGTAGTATAAGAAGTGTTTACCTTGGAGTAAGAAAACTTGAGTTCAAATACTGGATCTGCTATTTACTACCCTTGTGACCTTGGGCAAATCACTTAAAGTTCTCTCTGTTTCCGTTTTCCCATGTGAAAAATGAGGAAGTTACACCGTAGGATCACCTATATTACTTATGCGCTGATTACATCTGGCATCTGACAACATTCACCCACTCATTTAACCACCATCTATTGAACACCTGATCTGTAGTAGACACTAGAGGAGGATAGAAAAAAAAATTGCATTGTATCTGACATCCAAAAGCTTACAATCTGGTTAGGAGTCAATAAATATACATGTAAAGTTTGGAAGCAATGGATAACGGCACTGTAGGATTGAAATGCCAAAATGAGTGCTATAAGCAATTTGTAGTATAAGTTTAGAGAAAGGGGAGTTGTAAAATAACTAGAAAACATGTGAATGGACCCTAGAGAATGAGTAGGATTGGGATAGGTGGAAAGGAAAATAATTTTCTTAGTTGGTGTTGCGGATAGAGCACTGGACTTGCAATCCAAAAGACTAGAGTGCAAATCCTTCCACAGAAATTTATAAGCTGTGTGGTCCTGGGAAAGCCATTTAACTTTACTCCATCTCATTTTTCTCATCAGTACTTGGGAAGAATATTAAATACTTTAAAGCTTATTGTTAGGATAAAATAAAATGAAATACACAAAGCATTTGTAAACCTTAAAGTGTATTGTCATTCTCCTCTTCCTCCTATCAATCATCATCATTTAGTAGGGAGAATAGCGTGATCAAAGCCATGAAGCCAGACTCAAAGAGGGCATGTTCTAGGGCTAATAAAGAGTCTATTATTACTGGAGAAAAAATGTACTTTGAGGAAGAGGAGATGAAATTGAGTTGGGTAAGATGTAGAGAGCTTCTGTAGAGCTGTGAATGTTAGGCTTAATAATATTGGGGAATTCTCTTTAAAATGAAAAAATACTTCATCTATCTTCCCTTTTTTAAAATTAAGTAATTTATTTGTTTTCAGTTTTTCACAATTATGTCCATACATCTTAGATTTCCCCCTGCATCCCCTACTTTTCCCCCTCCCTGCCCAAGATGTTAGGCAATCTTATATAGGTTCTACCCATACATTCTTATTAAATACATTTTCACCTTAGTCATGTTGAATAGAAGAATTAAAATGAATGGGAGAAACCATAAAACAAAACACAACACAAGAGAAAATGGTCTGCTTCATTCTGTGATGATCCAATTCTATAATTCTTTCTCTGGATGTGGAAGGCATTTTGCCTCAAGAGTCCATTGGGAATTTTTTAAGTCCTTGCTTTGCTGTGAAGGACTAAATCTACCAGAAAAATTCCCCCCACACTGTGGTTGTTGCTGTGTATAATGTTCTTCTGGTTCTGCTCCTTTCACTCAGCATCAGTTCATATAATTCTTTCCAGGCCTCTCTGAAGTCTTCTTGTTCATCATTTCTTATAGCACAATAGTATTCCTTTACATTCACTTACAAAAACTTGTTCAGCCATTCCCCACTTTATGGGCATCCCCTTGATTTCCAATTCTTATGTCTTCACTTTTGAAGTCAGAAACCATGTAGCATGTAATTTGGAGAAGATGTCAATGAAAATTATAATTTTATACAACACAGAAGAGTAAAATGTCTGTTTCATCTTGGATTTAAGCAATCCCTGAAAAACCATAATCTTTCCGAGATGTTCCTAATGTCACTTTACTCTTGTGTTGTTGTTGCGGCCTTTCAGTCATTTCTGACTCTTCATTACCCTATTTGTGGTTTTCTTGGCAAAGACACTGGAGTGGCACGTCATTTCTTTTTCCAGCTCACTTTACAGATAAGGAAACTGAGTCAAACAGAGTTAAGTGACTTGCCCAGGGTCACATAGCTGGTCAATATCTGAGGTCATATTTGAACACAGGTCTTCCTAACTCTAGGCCCTGAGCTCTAGTCCTCTACTTTACTCTATCCTCTCTAAAATTGAAGGACATTTACTTTTTACACACTCATCACCTCTGATTGTTTTTACGCTAGCCTGCACTATCTCTGTTTCTTTCTGGAGCAATGCTGCACTTCTTGTATTCTGTGTTCCCAGCAGTAAAGGGCTGTTTTGTAGAATGTCTTGCATAGACAGGCAGCACAATACTCCCTGATGAGAACAGTGCTGATCTGTAGAGTTAATCACTATCCTAAGTTCTGTTTTACGCTATATGATTACCAATATTGATAATAATGATATTTTAGTGCTACTAATATGACAAGTTCTTATTAAAAATACAGAATTAGATATGTTCTTTAATAAAAGGGCTTGCCCTGTCTCCCTTTTCAGACTGAAAGCACTTGGAAATATAGCATCATTTGAGTCCTATGACCGTTAACAGCAAAGATCAAGATTATAAGGAAACACTCAGAAAACACCATCAGAGACAAAACTGTTGATGATTTTGTAGATCAGAGTCATCGTTACTGTCCCAATGTTTAAGAACTTAAATGACTTTATAGTACAGTTCAGTATATTCTTCTCAAGGACTCACATAACAGAGAGCATAGACACATGAGGCAAACTAACACAATAACCTGACTTCCTGGAGTTTCTATTATGCTACAAAGAGGTCTCTTTGGCCACCTGGCTCTCTTTAATTCTCGTTCTAAAGCACAGAGCCCAAACATCTCAGTATAAACACCAACTCAACGGGTCAAAACTTGACCCTTTCAATGTTCCCTATAGGCAGCCAAAGAATGGGAAGGAGGTTGGCACATTTCAATAAGGTAATTGGCAAAAGCTTTTATTTTCTTCCTTAGAGGTAAGCTATATTGCTTTGTTGATCCTGGCAACAGCTTTCACATTTAAAATCAGTCCTCCTCCTTCATTCTCTTCCAGGAGGAGGCAGAGGTAGCTCTGTTTCACCATGTTCTTTGGTGGGAAACCAGCCAATGTCTATAGAATTCTGTCCTTTTAAAAAAAAATTGATCAGACGTGGCCGGTGATTATACACTGATTTCTTCCTCGTCGAACTCTGTAGTTACAAAGCCCTTTATATATCCCATTTTGGCACTATTTGCTTTATCCTTTGACCACCTTCCTTTTTCCCCTCTCCTCAAGGGTTTATTTATGTTAACGGTCACTCCATTTTTTCTTCTACCTCTCTGCATATTGAGAGGGCTTCTAGAAGGGATTAATTGCCAGCTTCCACAATCTCTTCTCCTTCTGTGATCATGGACCATGGATTGAGGTTGAACAGCTTTGGCAAAATTGAAGACTCCCCTGTAAGCCAGGGTTAGCAAGTGAACATTCCACTGAATTCCTTAGGGAACAATACTCCAGCTTCTCAAAAGAGGAATGACCCTGGAGTTCTCATGACTCCCTAAAGCTTTCATAGTATTAGTGACAGACACAATGACATAGTCACTAGAACTAACACTGAATTTGCCATAAGGTGAGACTTGGGTTCATTTACTTGTTGGATGACCAAACAAGCCAGTTGACCTGAGTTTCATTTTCCTTGTCTGTAAAATCATACTTTATATTTACAAGGTACCTTCTAGAGTTGTTGTCCAGAGGGTATTTCTCACATTTTAAGAGATATATAATTGTGAGTCAATATTCTTATTGTTCTTAATCAAACATCATTCCTTAATAATGAGTGAATAATCACCAATCCAATGTGATAAATACGAAGAGGATTTTATAGACGTTAGCTTGTTCCTCACCAGAGTACATGGTGAAACAGGGACAACTGCCTCATCCTGGAAGAGAAAGAAGGAGAACTGGCTTTATAACCTTATTCCTTAGAGGTAATTAAGTGAGGCAATGAATGGAGTGCTGGGCTGGGAGTCAGGAAGACGTGAGTTCAAAACTGGCTTCAGAAACTTACTAGCTGTGTGAACCTGGGCAAGTCATTTAACTGTTGATTGCGTCAATTTCCTTAACAGTAAAATGAGAACAAAAATAGGATATACTTCCCAGGTGTATTATGGAGATAACGTGAAATCTTTGTAAAGCACTTAGCACAGTACACAATGTTTATTTTTTTTCCACCTCCCCTTCTTCTCTTTAGGCAATCATTCAGCTCTGTAGTTAATGTAAAACCACCAAGATGCAGCCATCTCAGTCTCTTCTAGGAGGAGGCAGAAGTAGTCCTGTTTCATCACATACTCTAGTGTTTTTGCTGTTGCTGCTTAGTCGTGTCTGACTCTTTGTGACTCCCTTTTGGGTTTCTTGGCAAAGACACTGGAATAGTTTGTGATTTCCTTCTCCAACTCATTTTAGAGATGAGAAAACTGAGACAAACAGGGTTGCACAGCCAATAATTTTCTGAGGTCAGATTTGAACTCAGAAAAAGGAGTCTTCCTGTCTCCAATTCCAGCATTCTATTCACTGCACTACCCACTTTAATGGGGAAGCAGCTAATGTTTATATACTTTTTCTCCTTGTTTGTTGTGATAGATTAGTGATTGCCCACTGATTTCTTCTGAGCCAATGATTACAGAAAAGACCTTTATGTATAAACTTTTAAAAAATTTCTTCACTATTGTTCTTTCCTTGTCTAATCAAATTCAATCCAATAAACCTGCCATACAGTAAGTGGTAGTATAGAGCAATGGATAGAATTTTGGGCTTTTAATCAGAAAGAACTAAGCTCAGATTCCAATACTGACATCTGCTTGTTATTTTACTCACCAGACAACTCACTTAACCTTTACCCTTCTCAGGTAACTCTGGTATTTATCTTTGAATTTAGAAAGTTTGCTAGACTGAGGAATTCACATATCTATCATTTGCTTATGAGCATGGTATCAAAACAAAACCAAAATGGTACCTGCCTACAAGGAGCTTACATGCTTTCTTTTAGTAGAATGAATTTATAGAAATATTTAAAAGAACCCTTCTGGTTGGAGTTTAAATGCAGTGGACACTATATCCTGCAAGGATCCATCAAGGATCCATCATCCTTACCTCCATCAGGACTGCTCAGTGACTGGGTCTTAAAGATTTGATCTAGTTGATCTAGGAAGAAAAGTTTCTGCTCTATTTTAGAACATTGATTGGGACACAATAGAAGGCTGAGGCAGCAGCATTGAGTCCACCTCTGAAACAGATAACAGACATCCACCATGGTCAGTTGTAGGTAGAATATTTCATAAGCAATCATGCTCCAAAGTTCCTGAAGATATTTACCCAACATGCTCACTACAATTATTCATCAGGCATCCAGGGCTCACAGGGGAACATATTATGGAATTACCTCCATAATACATCATTGCTTGTTTAGTTCCTACAACTAATCATTGTCAGCCTCCAATGACCTCTGACATAGATGTCTCAGAAAGACTAGGCAAGGGCTCAGAAGGTGGTATCTAGGACCCAGGTGTCACTGTCTTTGCAACACTACCCAGTCTTTTGGTAGATTTTATGCCTAGAACCCCAAGTGACTCAAAGCATATATTGATGCCAAAGACTTTCCCTCGAAGATATTATCCAAAGCAGAGAACACAGGGAAAGCCTTCCAGGTAATCAGACTGCCTAGATGGCACTTTTGCGTCATCAAAATGTCTTCTATTGCTTTTGTTTTCTATCCTTTTAAAGCATACAACTCAGTCATAATAGTACAATAAGCCAACCTAAACATCGTTCCATAAGTGGTTCAATCTTTAACTGTCTTTATATTATTCTCGTTGATAGTCTCAACATCTCTCTCTCTCTCTCTCTCTCTCTCTCTCTCTCTCTCTCTCTCTCTCTCTCTCTCTCTCTCTCGCTCTCTCTCTCTCTCGCCATTTGCAACAACTGTTACCTTTCCACCCCATGGATCACACTGCCCTGCTTTCTTCATTGTGTTAGTGTCACCAATTCTCAAAACATATAAGTGAGATAGAGCAAATCTATTTGAAGTAAATATTGATTTATAGAACCACATTTCAAATTGAGTGGACAATTGAATTTTCAAGCTATAGGTGAGCCATAAAAGAGAATTAAAGATGTGGGTTCCTTGGTTTCAATAATAATATTTAGTGTTCTTGAATTTTCTCTGGGAAAAAATACATAGAAGGAATCACATAAGATTGAAGAGGAAAAACAGACCTTAGTGTCTATTTACGGCAACCTATACCCAAAATGAATCCACACTATAACATATCTGAAAATTGGCCATGCAGCCTCTGTTGGAGTTCAAATGAAGGGAAGCTTCCACCCTCCATGGTACTACCTGTCATTTTTGGATAGATCTAATTGTTAGGAAGTTGGTTTTTTCCACCTTTTTACACACCAGTAAATACCATGGTTAAATTATGTCCCCTTGTTCTTTATTCTGCCCTCTGTGGCCAAAGAGAATATCTAATCTAGGGGTGGGGAACCTGCAAACTCAAGGCCACATGTGACCCTCTAAATCAAGTGCAGCCCTTTGTTTGTTCTGTGAAGTTTGGATTCTGTCAAAGAGCCACATTTGAGGACCTAAACACCACATGTGGACATGAGGCATCCCTGAAATCCATCTTATAACATGTCAGTTCAAATTCTCAAAAAAAACTGCCCCATTCCCATCTTCTTCTCTTTAGACTAAACATGCCTGACTCCTTCCCTACTTGACATGAACTCTAGCCGCTTCTCATCCTAGTGGATTTCCCCTTAATGTTGTCCAACTTATCATTGTCCCACCACCCAATTGCAGTAATGGGAGACTGTGAGTTGTGTTGCCTCATTGTTATCAGAAGACTTCCTATGGAGGACAGTATAGAAAGATTGTAAAAATTTCTATCATTTTTCAATATATATCGGGAATGTTTCCCTGTAGCTGAAGCTTCTGTAGTCAAACACAGTGTGTTGTAGTTACCCCAGCTGAACATGATGAAACCTGAACTGTGTTATCCAAGCCTCTTCTCAGGGATGAAAGGTCATACATGGTAAAGCTGCCAAATGTGAAAGAAAAATTGTGTCACTGGATGGGTGCCAATTGGGCTTCCAGTTGCAACTCTGACAGTTCTCCCAGGTGCTCAAGCATCTTTAGGAAATTCATGCAATGAAATAGAGGGAGTATAACCTGAATATCAGTAATGATTTGTGACATGATGTTACTAACCTCCTAGTATGTAAGTTCTGCTCTATCATTACTCTCATAATAATATTTGCAAGAAGATGTAATTGGGATTAATTGGAATATATTTCTATGAAGATTACTAATTTTACTATATCTCTAATTATACTACTTTAAAAATTTCCATTGCATTATGTGACTTTTGAGTGATTCTAGATCTCATTCCGGTGGAAATTTCTAGGCAAGATGCAATCAGCACAATGTCAACCATAATCAAGGGCATCTGGAAGACCTCATTATCTAAGGGGAATCTTCCTTTTTTCCCTCTTTTTGCATTTGAAATTGACTCATGCTCTATGGTGGTAGCAGATTCTATCAGTGAGTATGTCTTCCTGTTTTATGCATCAATGAATATGATAATCAAATGATCGCTGATCAAAGTTATCTCTGTTACATATTTTTGATGAATTAATTTTGCATGGTTTTGATATGTTCTAGGATACACCTTGTTGGAAGTGTCTTTGAGGAGGAATTTTATTTGGTCTAACTATCCACATAGAAAAAAAGGAAGTGGATGAAGAATGACTGGTGTTTAAACATGGAAAAATAAGAACAGGACTGTACTCCATAGATCTTGCTTTATGTATATATATATATATATGTCTTAGATATAACATCTGCTACCACCCCTGACTCTTCCCTACCTGGACCAGCATCCTATGTAAGAGACACTCAAAGATTAATTGCCCCTCTCACTGAAATTTAATCTACTCATTTATGGAACTGCAGCCTAGAGTTAGGCTAGCCTCTTTGTACAGGCCAGCTGAGTACACCCTAATTCACTAAAACTATCAGGCACCAAATTAGGCTACACATGCATTCATCTCAGAAACCTTGCTCTTAACTCTAATACCTCAACTTATTCTCCTCCTCCTTCCTTGGCCTTCCTTTGCTTCTGGGGAAAATCATGGTAGCCTACTGATATATATCTCCATTTACCTTTCTCATGATACTCCAGACCAGAATTTTTTCCTGATCACCATGTTGTTGTAAGTACTTTCTTCCACCATTAGAATGTAAGCTTCTTGACACCAGAAACTGTGTCACTTTGGTAGCAGAAGACTAGTACATTTGGTGTGATGGCTGCCGAACCCTTTTCAGGGATGCCTTCCACCTTTGGTGACTACATGTTCTACCCAACTCTCACCTGTGGCTACAAGAAGCTGTAATATGTGCAGTGGCCACACCAGGGCAAACCGTTTTGGCAGATGGACTAAACCAGGTTGAGAGTAACCAAGGAATCTCAAACCCACTGGTGAGTTAGGGGTGTGTCTACCCCAAGCATGTGAAGACTTCCCCTGGTGGAATAGGTGGATGAGAACAATTTGTTCCAATGGCCATGATGGTAGCTGAAGTAGGTGTTGTGGAGCTCTTAGAGCTTGGACAGATATCGAAGACACCAAGGTCATCCACTGCATCCTGAGCCATCACCAGTCATCTTTATGCTGTCCTGCCATTGGACTGTGACTGGACTTTGGAGGAGACAGAGAGAGGCTGATGAATTCATGCAACTCTAGCTCACTTAAATCCAATTTATTTGTGAATCAGAAGACATGATGCAAAAAAGAAAAAATAAGGACATCATAATCGTATAGTTTTTCATTCTTTCATTTATGTTATGAACTTGAATATATATGCCAAAGAGATGGTCTAAATACAGTGCATGTATTTTCAACCAATATTGCAAACATTCAAGGAGTTTAACCTAAAGTAGAGACAGTAGCCTGAATTACCTTTCAGAAATTGTCTTACTCCCACACACCAAACTTATAAACAATAATGTTATGACACCAATGCTGTATGTTTATAAATCATGAAATATCTTAGAATTAAAGTAGAAGTCCACTTAAATGGAGATGTGTATGGTGTAGGGGATCAGGCCGTAAAACATTGTCAGTGAAGAATTGCTCAGGTGAAGTGATCTAAAGGATGGGATCATAAAGATTTATGATAAGTCACATATAGAAAGGGAAGACTAACCAGTGGCCAACTTCCTGCTCTATTTGTATTAATGCATTCCCGGAGTTCCAGGGGAAGGAACCTGTGTGGAAGATTTACAGGAAGGCATAAGCAAGAATCCCACAGGAATGGAGGGTCTGTAGTTTGCAGCTACATCAATAGTCTTAGATCCATTTACATATTAAAGTAATGGAATTTTGTATAGCAGATATATAGAACTTTAGTTTTTGCCAATCTAGTAGCGTTGAACATTGCCTAAGTAAGCACGTCTAAGTTACCTTGGTAACAATGCTAGACCCACATTTGTTAAAAATAAAATGGGTTCTATATTGCATGTGTAAAGATTATATGTAGGTTCTAAAAAAACTCACATTTTACCCCTGAATATCATCATTCAGATGCACACACAGCATGGCTGTACTCAGTTGGTCAATTACCATTTATTACATGCCTACTATGTGCCAAGCACTGTGCTAAGTAGTAGAGATATAAAGTAAAGAAAGCAAACAAACAAAAAAAAAACAGTCATTGGTCTCAGGGAGCACAGTCTAATGAGTTAGATAACACACAAACATATATACAAACAAGATACATATATGTATATGCATATATATTGAATAAGATATAATTGAACATTTAAAAATTTAACAGGATATTAATTGGAGGTAGTATCAAGGGGAAAGCATTACAATTAAGGAGGACTGGGGTTTCTGGCAGAAGATGGGACTTTTTAACTGGGACATGACACCTCCTCATGAAACTAGTCTCTCTCTGTTTTCTTGAATTGTTAACACAGTGGCTGAGATTCACTGCCTTCTGGGTGAAAGGGTCAGAAGTGATCATTTCAGTCCCTCATGGGTAGAAATGTTGGCTCCTGCTGATGGGGGCTGGAAGGGTAGTATGTGATGCCTACAAAGACCAGGGTACCAGGGGCTGGTCTCCTGGAGAAGAATTCATGGACTCAAGCATTGCTGAGGTCAAAATAAAGATTTATTACACTTCTCAGCAGGCAAGAGTTCTTAGGGAACTTGCGACCTTAGAAGGGTACAGGGAAAGTTTATATAAGATCTTCTATAGGAAACGTGCCAAATATACTAACTATGTATTTTGGGGTGGGATTAGGGAGTGATTAAGGAATTATGATTAAAGTCAATTCTTAAAGGAACATACACTTTTGATATCTACTGTGTAGGTATTTTACCCAAAGTTCTTCAGGAAATAGCCCAAGAGGGGCTATCTGGAGGTGTGATTTTTAGCCTTAAACATCACTAAGTCAACCAACCATCAGGGCTGACTCAGAATTATCCACGTGCTCTCATCAATGTCTTTTTAGACAAGATAAATGTAAAGAAGTATATATGCATGTCTAAGTCTAGGGTACATATGATTGATCAGTGAGTAGTAAATGTTGTTACGACCCAGTACACAGCCCATTCAGCCAGTACACAGCTGGTTCAAACTAATGAGTTCTATAGGTGCAGCTGGCTACTGTAGCAAGAAGGGAGACAATGGTTGTTGCTAGGGCAGGTTATGTCCTTGGGCCATCTGTGTCCCTGGGAGAAACTGCCTGGGATAGTATTTTGAGGCTAGGGAGAAATGTGATTTTTAAAGAGAAATGTGATTTTTAGAATTGGGGCCCAAGCACATGCACCCAAGTACCCCATCGCTGCTCTTGGGGTGTGTTGGCCTTCTTAATATGCACTCATATGATTCAGAGAACTATGGTTTCTTCTTGATCATGGCACCATAAAGCTGTGCTGCTGGACCCACAGCCTTTTTGCCCCTCGTATTTACGTCATTGTTCAAGTGACACTTATGCTGGATTGTATAGCCACTTTTACTGCATGTGAATATCTCATTGTCTGCAGCCTCTTGTAAAGGGAAACAGCCTTGAGGAAAAGCTCCTGGCTCCAGGGGTACCTCTTCCCCTCTCTCATTTTCCCAGTTGCATTATCTTTCTCTTCTGCTCTCATCACTCTTCTGTTCAAAATCTGTGCTTCTTGTCCACTTACCTCTTGTGACTTCCAAGGTGATGTCATTTTCTGCTGAAACTTGTGCAGAATTCTGGGAACTGTAGTTCCCAAAGAGACAGGGCTATGACTCATAATTATGGTATCTGGGTCAAACAACTGGGGTAAAGATGGGGATAACAGAAGGATCAGGGAAGAGACTTTAAAAATGGACGTCTAATGGAGAAACTCCTGGGAGGAGAAACAGGAAAGAGGATACTAAAGTCCTATATGGGTGCTGTAAGTGCTACAGTACTATAAGGGTGCTACAGTGCTATAAGGGTGATTACACCTATGGGAGATAGTAGAGAAAGTCCATGCCAGAGAGGAACATGGCTGCAGTGTAAAAGGACCTCAGGATCTTACCTTAACAGGTAACTTTGTTCTCACTGCAATCAGGGTGCAGAGAATAATTATATTGGAGGAGAATTATGAAACACAGTCATATGGTAGTATAGATGTTGGGGGGGTAAAGAACAATATTTGCTTGGATAACCTCTTCAACTTCAGACAGTCTGGGTCAAAGACCCTATCACTCCGCCTTACTCTCTGCAAAGATAATCTGCCATCATCCCAAGTCAGAAACACATTACAAGTTAGATTCTGTTGATATTTTACTTGGTTTTAAGTAAAGGTAACCTTATGTCTGCTGACCTTTGTGTTTTTTTTTACAAGTTAGGTTTTAGAAATTAGATTGTATGAGCTTCTCAAAATAATACTCCATCAACAGGAGGGCTATAGCAGAGAACCTAGTACACTAGAAAGATATGTGAGTTTTTTTCAAGGAACACGGTTTGCTTTAAGGTTGTAGACATGTGCAACTCACAGCTCAGAGCACAGTATAGAATGGTTATTTCCCAAAATGACAGACACTTAACATTATATTGGGAATTCATTCTTCAGGTATATTAGATTGCTCCTTTTCATAAACTCTACAAAATAAAGCACGTTCTCTTTCTCTATTTGGAATATGATTGATGCAAAGTAGCCTTTGTTAATGGGAGATAATGGACAACAGTGTACTAGCTCTTGAGCCAAAGGAGGATGGTGTTCAAATTTCATGTCTGACCTGTGTAACCTTGGAGAACTCATTGAATTTCCATGAGCGTCATGCCCTAACTGGAGGCTTTGTAGCACCAACAGAAGAGCAGATGATTGAGATTCAAATACCAGACCATTCACATTTTACTTCCTATGTGACTTTGGACAAATGTTTACACTCTACTTTCTCATTTGTAAAATGAGGAGTATGATTTAATTTTTTTTCCAAATTTATTGATTTTTTTCCAAATTTACTAATTTATTTGTTTTCAGTTTTCAATATTCATTTTCATAAATTTTAAATTTTTCTCCCCCTCCCTCTTGTCTCCCTCTCCAAGATGGCATGCAATTTTACATGAGCTTTACACATACATTCCCATTAAACAGATTTTCACATTAGTCATGCTGCATGGAAGAATTATAGCGAATGGGAGAAACCATGAGAAAATCAAAACATAACATAACAAAAGAGAAATAATATGCTTCCTTCTGTGTTTCTACTTCATTGTTCTTTCCCTTGATGTGAATGACATTTTGTATCATGAGTCCTTCGGAAAAGTTTTAGATCTTTGTGTTGCTGAGAAGGGCTAAGTCCATCAAAATCGGTCCTCCTGCACAATGCCTGTTACTGTGTGTAATGTTCTGGTTCTGCTCATTTCACTTAGCATTAGTTCATATAAGTCTTTCCAGGTTTTTCTGAAGTTCACCTGTTCTTCATTTCTTATAGCACTATAGTATTCCATTACATTCATATACCACAACTTATTCAGTCATTCCACAATTTATGGGCATCTCCTCAATTTCTAGTTCCTGGCTACCACAAAAAGAGCTGCTATAAATATGTTGGTACATGTGGGTTCTTTTCCATTTTTTTGATGTCTTTGGGATATAGCCCTAGAAGTGATATTGCTGGGTCAAAGAGTATTCACATTTTTATAGACCTTTGCCCATAAAAATTGTTCCAAATTGCTCTCCAGAATAGCTGGATCAGCTCACAGTTCCACCAACAATGAATTAGTGATCAAACTTCCCCATATCCTTTCCAATATTGATCATTTTCCTGTTTTTTTCCTGTTAGCCAGTCTGATGTGAGATGTGGTACCTACGAATTACTTTAATTTGCATCTCTCTAAACAATAGTGATTTAGAGTATTTTTTCATATGACTATAGATAGCTTTAATTTCTTCCTCTGAAAACTGCCTGTTCATTTCCTCTGACCATTTATCAGTTGAGGAATGACTTGTATTCTTGTAAATTTGACTCATTTCTCTCTATATTTTACAAATGAGAAATTTATCCCAGATACTACCTGTAAAAATTCTTTCTCAATTTTCTGCTTCCCAAGGAGGGGTATGATTAGATAGTCACTGAAATGCTTTCTACCTCCAGATCAGTGATCCTAACCTAGGCATAATAGAAGGGCACCACAAATGAAGATCCTTTTTATCACTAGGTTGTTGTGTATCTTGCAATTCATGAAGGGCAAGGGCACAACTATTTTTCATATGTAATGTGTGTCAGTTGTTAGGTGGAGTTGAGGGTTCTTCTTGTTTTCAGGAAAGACTGTTTGCACTAAGGTCAAGATTTCAATTGCCATAAGGTTGATACAAGTTGTATTTGTTCCAGGAAAAAAAAGCTGTCTCTAGTGATTTTTTTTTACCTATCTATCCATCCATCTACCTATCTATCCATCCATCTATCTATCTATCTATCTATCTATCTATCTATCTATCTATCTATCTATCTATCTATCTATCCATCCATCCATCCATCCATCCATCCATCCATCCATCCATCCATCCATCCATCTATCTATCTATCTATCTATCTATCTATCTATCTATCTATCTCCATTTCCCTCTATCACTCTCCATCTTTCTTTATGTTTTTGTTTTTTGCTCTGATCTGTAGTTTCAATGATATCAAAGTTCCTATATTGATCAGCATTCTTAGAGAAATGCCTATGGCATTGAGAGATTAAATGAATTGTTCAAGGTCATATAGTTTGTATGTGTCTGAAACAAGTCTTGCTGACTCTGAGGCCAGTTCTCCATACACCATGCCCTTTGGCTTCTATGTTTCTTTTTAGATGTTTATTTTTTTAAATCCTAAAAGCTACTTATAGGCTACTTGAAATGTATAAATACTTCTTCCATCCCTTAAAGTTGATCAGATCATAATTCTTTTGTCAATCCTATCTCACAGTGATTATTCTATGTAATTGAAAGTAGTAGGGGAAGAATGGTGAGAATAGTAGAATTTTAAATATTAAAGGGACA
Source organism: Bettongia penicillata ogilbyi (assembly GCA_023548195.1). NCBI lineage: Eukaryota > Metazoa > Chordata > Mammalia > Diprotodontia > Potoroidae > Bettongia > Bettongia penicillata. The sequence continues at coordinate 827,001 of JAJHZJ010000645.1, forward strand.
TTAATAATTATGTATTACAATAGGCTATAGATGACAAAACTGAGGCCCCCAAAGACCAAGTGTCTTGTCTAAGTACTAAAGTTCCAGAACTATGGGCTTATAGCCTGAATTAATTTAATACTTATTTATATGATTTAGTGGTTACTGCTTTAAGGATCACCTCATAATTTATCAAATAAAAATAGAAAGACCACAAGGGGTAAGCTGTAGTAAAGAAATGAGGATATCAGAAAATATTTGTTGAATATGAGTCTCATGGAAGAGTTGGATATCCTAGATTATAAAGTCCATTTTAAACACTGAATATCACTTGCTAGGGTTCCCCAGTATAGTCTTAGTGTCAGCAGTGCCTTTGAAGGAAGTCACCACCACCCAGGAATTGTATATGCTTCTCAGAATAATTTTCCATCAACCTTACCCTGAGAACAACATACCTGAGACATTTTGCATTATAAAATCGCTGAACCAGATGCAAATGAGGGTGTCCTGTGGCTTTCACAGCTGCAGGTAAATATTGAAATTTAGTTTTGAGATTGCAGTACTTTCTCAGGACCAAGTTAATTTTTCTTTCTTTGTTTACTTGGGAGTCTCTCCAATTACTTAATCATAGAATAATGAGCACTATTTCTACTTTTAAAGAGAATATAGATCCACACACATATTTCATTTTAATGTGGTAAATACTGATGGATTCCCAGAATTTTTTTTATATCTTAGTAAAATATGTGTAATATTAAATACATAAAAGTTGCTTGAATCCTGGGTATTTAAAATAAAAGAAAGAAAAAAAAAACACTAGTTAGCCTTTCAGGAGTTTAGACTTTGAGAGTACAGGTCCTTGAATATATGACCCACAGATGATCTGTTTTTTCTTTTCTTGCTTTCAGAGAGATAGTGTAGTGAATAGGGATCTGTACTTGTAATTAGGAATGCCTGGGTCCAAGTCCTGCCATTGACATATGCTAGTTTGTGAACTTAGACACAGAACTTTAAACTTTCTATTGTCCCACGCAGGCACCTCTCTAAGTCTCCGCAGACTGGTGGAGAAAGTCTTCATAATGGAAGTTCCTAGAAAAGGGTCTGCACCAAAAAGCTGTTTATGCTTCCAGAGCTCTATCCTGTTCCATCTTCCTCCTCCTCAACAGAGGTGGATCCTATTTCTTCATTCTTTCTTCTGGGCCCTGCAGCACTTGCCACTAAATCTCTTCCTCCAGAATTATCCAATTAATGAAACCTCTGCCAAGGACTCACATCCCACTCTATCTCCTTGAAACATATGAGAGTCACGGAAACTCAAGAGGGGCAGAGAGAATGAGGATAGCTTCTACACTATGATTTCAAAGGGAATTGATTGGTGCTATTATTAGTAACTGAAGTGTGAATAAACAGATCTTTATAGGCTGATGTGAAGTTAAACATTCCTTAAAATGTTATTTCTTTTCTTAGCAATATAGACTGAATTCTATAAAACTAGTATAGAAATATACTGTATATGGCATGTGTGTGTATATTACATATATATTATATACACACACATTACACACACATATATGGCATATATAAATATGTAATTATATATTATATCATAAAATAGTGTTTTATATATAATATAAAATGTAATATGATATACTTTGAAAATACAATCCGTTGCTAACCTGACAGCTTCTTGTATGTGTGTGGGTGTTTGTTTGTAATTTACGAATGCTGGCTTTGGAGTAGTCATAGAAACTAGGTTTAAGTCCTTCCTAGATCACTACCTTTGTAACCTTGGATGGGTCACTTAACCTCAGTATCCTTATTTTGAAAAAAATAGGTGATTAGGTTGGATGACCAATGTCCTTTGAGGTCCTTTACATGTCTAAATTTTTAATTCTAATACATTTTTGAAAGTCTTAGCATCCTTTCCTGTCATATATAAGGAAATGTGCTAGAAAAAACAAGGATAATGTCCTTAAATAGGAAAGAACGGGAATTAAAAATCAAAGAATATAAAATCTTGTAAACTTTAGAGCTAGAAATGTCTTTGAAGGTGATTTAGTCCAGTGTCTTCATTTAACAGATGAGGAACTTGGGTCTCAGAGAGGTGAAGTGAATAATTAGCATCTAAATTAATTATGGCCCTGCACATAGTTCTCTTATAAAGACAAATAATTTTCAACTTAAGAAAATTCCTTGGCTTCTCATATCCCTCTTTGTAGTATCTTAAGCTGGCATTCTGTCCTTACTTTTCTCTGATGACTGTGGTCACTTAACCTCAGTAGGAAGTTCACCCCTACCCCTAATCTGGTGTACAATACAGTTGGTTATAAACATGAGGAGGTAACGCTACATAGCTCTGGTGGCTTAGCATTAGGCCAACAATGGTAGTTATTACGTCCTGACATTGAATTCCAATTCTAACCATTGGTCTGTTTATTCCTTATGTAAAGGACTCTACCTTGTACCCAAGTCCCAGAAAAATGTATCTCTGTCTTGTTTCCCTGTATCTGATATCTAAGTTGGTATTCTACCCATTATCTCATTTCCACTAGAATTGAGGTCCTACCTTGCTCTATTTAGGAAATATGAAATAGAAATGTTAGTCTTCCTATAACAAAGTATTTGTTGCGAAAGAGTTGATAGCTCCATAATATTGCTTTATTATGTAGAACTTTGCAGTGGGAGGAAAGTCCAGTTGTCCTGATGGTAAGAGGTATAACAGTGTGGTTAACATTCTACTGTTCAATTGACCCAGTTTTTGAAGCTACTGGTCTAAGAACAAAAAGGCAGAGAATAAATAGATTTTTTAACTTGATGAGAGATCAAAATATAAAGAGGGATAGAGATTAAAAAGAAAAACTCTGTTGTAAAATTGAGATGAACTGAGCCCTCTGGTGTAAGTTGATTCATGAATGTCCACTGGGATTCAGGTGCCTCCACCTGAGCTCAGTCACCTTAAGATGGTAAAGTATCTACCTCATCCTGAAATGAATGCTGACATCAGTTTTTCTCTATGAGCTATTATAAGGCTAAGTCTTATGGTTTCTGAAGAATTAAAGCTATGAGTCATGCAAGAGACAATGGAGGGGCCTACTGTGGATGCAAATACACTGAAATAAATAGCCAACAATGAACTGCATATATGAATCAATTCAACAAGCATTTCTAAAACATTTGTCTCCATGTTGTCTCTCCATCATACTCTTTGAGGACAGAAACTGACGTTTACATTTCTTTTTATCCCAGGCGCTTAGCGCAGTGCCTGACAGGCACTTAATAGATACTTCTTGACTAACTGACAAAGCTACAGAAATAAGAAGACCAAAAAACAAACTGAAAAACAGTTCCTGTCCTCAAGGAACTTACATTCTTTTGAGACTATAACAGATGAACAGTAAGTAAACATAAGATGACAAGCAGCATGGTATAATGGATCAAGAGCTAGTCTCAGAGCCAGGAAGATCTGCGTCCAAATCCTTGACCTACAGGAACTGGAGGGCCCTGGTCAAGTTACTTAAACTCTTAGTAATGTGGTCAATTCTCTAAGTCTATTAGGTATGGAATAGTGGCAGATTTGCACTGGGTGATGGAATTCCTTACAGGGAAAACCTTATATGAGTGCCATTTCTATACATATATGTATTGTATGTGTGTATGTGTGTGTGTGTGTGTGTGTGTGTGTGTATTAGAGACAGACAGACAGACCAGGGCCACCAATAAAGGAATGTGAGAAGTGCCATTTGAGAAAAACCTGAATAAAACTAAGAATTCTAAAAAATGATGATGAGGAAGGATGGCATTCCAGGTACGAAGGGCAGTCTGAACAGGCATATAGGAGGGAAATGGAATAGCTGGTTGAGAGAACAGCAAGTAGGACAGTTTGGCTGGCAATTACAGAGTGCATGAAGAGAAATAATGTTAAGTATGTCTGGAAAGGTAGGTTGGAGCCAGATTATTAATGCCCTCTCTAAATTATATCATCACAGAAATTTATAACTGGAAAAGTAGGGCATGTAGTAAAAATGGAGGTCAGCAGATGAACAGCCCACATGCTTCATTGGTACCACATTTTATCAAACAGTATAGAGATAGGTCTTCATTGTATTGAGTGGTTACAGCAGGACATGGATGGGGATTATATAATTAGTCAATCTATCAATTAATTATTAAACATTTAGTAGCCATTTACTATGTGCCAGGCCTTGTGCTAAATGCTGGGGATGAAAAAATAGGCAAAAGACAGTTCTTGCACTCAAGGAATTCACAATCCAGTGGGAGAGAACACAAATTAACATATGCAAACAGACTATATGTAGGGTAAATAGAAGATAATTAACAGAGGAATGTCACTAGAATTAAGGGGGGTTAGGAAAGGCTTCCTGTGGAAGATGGGATTTTGGTTGAGACTTAAAGGAAGTCAAGGAAAGCAGTAGGTAGAGATTAATAGAGAGAACATTCCAGGCATAAGGAACAGACAGAGGAAAGTGCCTTATCTTGTTGGTGGAAAAGCAATGAGGCCAGTGTCACTGGATCAAAGAATACACAGGATAAGAAGGTGTGGATGATTTGTAATATAAACCAGCAGGGAGTACTCATTTACAGGGACACAAGCATCAAAAAAATATTTTAAAATGAATACCAAAATCATCCATGAAGGAAAAGGAATTTTTGTTTATGTCTTTGTCAGAAATTCCATCCCTGATTGTCAAAATCCTAGACATTTGTGAAAATCCAGCTCAGTAATCAACTGTATTCTGAATCAATCTTTCTCAATCATTACCATTACAACCTTTAGTAATAATAACTTCCATATGTATAGCACCTCATCCTGTATCACTTTTTATTATGGCTATTTTAGTATGTTCTACTTCTCACGTTACATTGTCAATTCCTGCTGGTCAGGGACCATGCCATTCATCTTCTTCTTCATGATAAACAATCAACGAAACATTTGTTGACAGAATTAACTAAGAAAGGTACTATGGTATAAAGGATGATTAACTTCACCTTGGAATTAGGAGCACTTAAGTTCAAGTCTTGCCTATGGTACATACTGACTATGTGACCCCCATGCCATTCACTTAATCTGTCTCAATGCTCTAGGTCAGTGTCATCAAATTCAAGTAGAAATGGGAGCCAATAAGGATCCCAGAGGGCCACATATAGAAGACTACATGTGTTTATATATTTCTTTTTTATTGGTATATCAACACATTAAAATCAGATAGGAATTACATTTTCATCTGATTCAGAACACATTCAGGAATATTATGGGTCTGATGGCCATGTTTGAGACTTCTGCTCTAGGCAACTCTCTGACAATTAATTTGCAGAGAAAATAAAAATAGCATGTTGGTAAAGAGGGGTTTCCTCACCTAGACTTCCATATATTAGTAAAATCACAACTTCATTCCTTATCCCATCCTCTAAATTAAGACAGAACCACAGAAATGTGTGTGTGTAAGAGTCGGGGAGATGGGAAGTGGGTTTCCAATATGGGGAGGATAGTTAGATCTGATTTTCTTTGGTGCTTAATAGTGGCAGCATTATAGGGTCTGTAAATAACTACAGGCCAAAATAGAGGTTGGAAAACTGCCTCTAAATGTTGTAGAGAGTTGTTTCTTTATGGACTCCCTGTATGGCTGGAGAAGGAAATGGCAAACTATTGCAATATCTTTGCCAAGAAAACCCCAAGTGGTATCACAAAGAGTTGGACACAACTGAAATGACTGAACAAAACCAGCATGGAAATGAATTCAAACAGAGGCGTAACTAGCAATTCTAGGACTTGGGGCAAGTGGTGTGTATGTGTGGGAGGGGGGGTGACAGTGCAGGGCTAGATCTTGAGAAGAACCTTCCTAGTGATCAAGGTTCTAGGGAAGATGAGATGCCTTATGTATATATTAGTTGGAAAAATAGAGTACAGGTCCACTGCCCCATT